>JAADXY010000319.1:0-27741 GCA_023338065.1 Phytopythium montanum
CGAGCTCAAGCCGACACTGCCACTTGGCCAGCTCCCCGTGCTCGAGGTCGACGGCAAGACCTTCTCGCAGAGCGTCGCCATCGCTCGCTACGCTGCCAAGCTCGCGGGTCTGTACCCTACTGACCCGGTCGAGGCTCTGCGTGTTGACATGCTCGTTGACACGCTCTTCGACCTCGTGAACACGCTGGTCCCGCTCTTCCACATCAAGGACGAGGCGGTCAAGGCCGAGAAGATGCAACAGTTCCTGGGCACAACGCTGCCCAAGGGTTTCACGGCGCTCGAGCATTTGGCGCAGGGCAAGTTCTTCCTGGGCGAGAAGGAGTCGCTCGCCGACTTTGTGCTCTTCGACTTTGCGACCAACGTCCTCAAGGCGCGGACCCCGACGTTCAACCTCGCTGCGTTCGACAAGCTGTCGGCGGTCGTCGCCAACGTGCAGGCACTCCCCACGGTCGCTGCGTACCTCGCCAAGTAGGAGGCCCTTAGGGCGCAAAGGAACCGCTCTTGTAGCCTCCGAGACAGAAAATCAAAAGCGCGTTGAGTTCCTTGAGATTGCGGCTTGGATGGTCAAGCTTCGACCTGCTTCGAGTAATTGTGGATGCGTGTGCCCCGGTGCTGATCGCGGCAGTCTCCAAGCTCAGCTGACTGCCAGGCGAGTGAGGCGACGAGTCGGGTCGCCGACCATTGGAGGTGCCGAGCGCGACTGTCAGTCACCCCATTCATTCGCAACGCCTCTCCGATGAACGACTTCCTGCAGCTCAAGCTGACCTACTTCGACGTCACTGGTCGAGCCGAGCTCACGCGTCTCGTGCTGCACTATGGCGGCATCCCGTTCGTGGACAACCGGCTCACTCAAGCGCAGTTCGAGGCGCTCAAGCCGACGCTGCCTCTCGGCCAAGCGCCGGTGCTCGAGGTGAGCGGCGAGACGTTTGCGCAGAGCATCGCCTACGCCCGGCACGCCGCCAAACTCGCCGGTTTGTACCCGTCTGAGCCTATGGAAGCGCTGCGAGTGGACATGCTCGTCGACACGTTGAGCGAAGTGATCGAGCCGATCGTCGACGTCTGCTTCTACGAGAAGGACGAGACACTCCAGGCGCTGAAGACCAAGATTCTCCATGATAGGACTCTCCCCAAGACCCTCCAGGCGCTCGAATTCATGGTCCAGGGCCCGTACTTCCTTGGCAAACACGCGGCGCTCGCGGACATCTTGCTGCTGGACGTCGTGGCGAACCGCATCACGCTCGTCCCCCCACCGTTCGGCATCGAGGAGCACCCGAAGCTAGCGGCGATTGTTGAGACGGTCAAGACATCATCCCGACATCGCCACGTACCGGACCAAGTAAGTCGCGGTTCCAGTCGATGCGTACAGATACTCAGCAACGGCGACGACCACGAATGCCGCTTACGTTCTTTACTCCTTTCGATTGCTCGGCATTGGGCAACATGACCAGCCACAAGCTCCCACGCCGTCTCCTTCTGCCTATGAAGCATCCGCCTACTTGCGATGCTGCGCGAGGTACGCGGCGATGTTCGGGATGGCCGCGACGTTGTCGACCACCTTGGCCAGCTTGGGGTACTCGTCCATATCAAATCCCGGCAGGTTGGGCACCAGCGCGTTCGTGACCGTGTCAAAGAGCTGGAGGTCGGCGTAGCTCGGGCGGCCGTCGCCCAGGAAGAACTCGCCCTCGACAAGGCTCTCGAGCAGCCGCAGCGTCCTCAGCGTCAGGTCTTCCAGCAGCCTGTGCGTCTTCTCCGCCTTCTCTTCAGGTGTCTTGGCCTTGTATATGATCTCCGAGGTGGCCGTGCGCAGGTCAACCAGCGACTCGGAGACCATGTCGACGCGGAGGCACTCGAGCGGGTCCGAAGGGTACAAACCCGCGAGCTTGGCCGCGTACCGCGCAATCGCCATGCTCTGCGCGTACGTGACGCCGTCGACGGCGAGCACGGGCACTTGGCCGAGCGGCAGCGACGGCTTGAGCCTGGCGAACGCGTCGCGGTCCAGTCGCGAGTCGGAGAAGGAGACGCTGCCGAAGGACAGCACGAGGCGGGAGAGCTCGGCACGCCCCGGCCCGCTAAAGTACGTCAGCTCGAGGTGAGGCGCGGCCCGATGGGCGGGCGGGGACAGCAGCAGGTTGTGGTACAGCGCCAGCAGCGCGGCGGCACACGCAGCGATCCCCCACCGGTTCATCTTCAGCTTCCTTTGAGTCTCGGTGTTTTCACAATGCGCGTGCGTCATTCATAAAATAGTATTTCTGCATCTCAAATTTCAAATCATCGCTATATTACTGAAATACTTCGTATCATTGCATGGCGCAGGAGCCCATGGCGCGCGCGAACGTCTCCTCCATGGCGTGCTGGAGGCTGTCGAGGCGCT
This sequence comes from Phytopythium montanum, assembly GCA_023338065.1. Lineage (NCBI taxonomy): Eukaryota > Oomycota > Peronosporomycetes > Pythiales > Pythiaceae > Phytopythium > Phytopythium montanum. Next base: position 2,372 of record JAADXY010000319.1, read on the forward strand.
GGAGCACCGCGTCCATCTCTCCCCTCACGGTATCGGGTGCTACAGAGTGGCTGGAGGGAGTGGCAGTGCCGGAATCGAGCTCGTTGGGCCACCGGAGCTCGTCCAACGGGGTCAAATCGACCGTGTCAGTGTCGATGTAGACCTCCATCACTCGACCGAGCGCCAGCAGCTTCCGGTTGGCCTCATTGATCTACAAGGCGCAGTGTCAACACGTGAGTAGTTAGCTGTGCGGTCGTAGCTGACAGCCAGGTATTCACGTCGCAACGAGACGAACCTGGTTGCTGAGAGGACCGAGCGTCTCGACGCAGCGGCACCGAGGACTTGAGTCTCCAATCGCCGAGATGGTCTTGGTTTGGCGACTCAGTTCATCGCGTAACTGGTCCATCTCGATCGTCAACCGCGTTACGTCGCCCTCGAGTGTCTTGACGCGCGAGCGTTCGACCCGCAGCGCGTGGCTCGCTAGACCGAGCTGTTCAGATCACAAGTCCCGAGTCAACGCACTGATCCTCTAGGTCTAACCGTCAAAGAAACGAATGAACGCTACCTTCTCCTCGACGTCTTCAGGAAGTCGCTGCTCCGATAGGCTCAACCGATGGCCAGAGTCCTGCAGGTCGGCCTTCAAGTTCTCCATCGTCTCCTGCTGCTCTCGGATCTGGTCGCGCAGTCGCTCCAGCTCCACATCTCGAGCGTCGACCTGACCTTGCAGTGCGACAGCATCTTCACGCATGTGCTCCATATGGTCCAGCATCTCCTCTCGCTCCTCCTCCTGCGCTCGGATCTGTCCGCACAGACGCACAGCAACAGCTTTGAGCAAAGTACTCAACCAACTAACAGGATTAAGCCATCGCACAGTAATCTGCGTCTGCCGCAGCGTCTCCGTGAGGCACTGCTTCTCCTGCTCGAGCTGCGCGCACTTGGCCTCCATGTCCGCGAGCATTTGGCTGAGTCCGCTGTCTCTCAGCGTCTGCAGCTCGAGCTTGGCTCGCTTGCACGCCTTCGTGAGCTTGTGCTTCTCCGTCTTCTGCTCCTGCAGACACTCGTTCAGCATGGCAGTGCGCTGCTTCTCCTGCTCCAGCTCCTCGTACAGCGCGCTCATCTGCCGCTCATACTCGTGCACTCGCTCGTCGCTGTCCACTCTTGACCCAGCCTTCTCGTTGATGGCCGAGTGAGACAGCGGCTGCCGCATCGCCGCAATGCTGTTGAGGTCGTCGCTCTGGTTGTCCATGTGCGCCTGGACGCTGCGCAGCGTCTCGTCGAGCAGCAGCGGGAACTGCACGTCCTGGCGCTGCTGCAGCTGCTGCAAGGCCGCGTCCTTGTCCTCGAGCTTGCGCTGCATCTTGATACAGCGCTTCTTCCACTTGACCAGCGACAACTGGAGCGCGTCCACCTCGTCCTTGGCGCGCGCCGCCTCGTCCGTCGCGTCGCGCACGCGCTGCCGGAAGCTCAGCGTCTCCAGGTAGAAGTTGTGCTTGATGCGCGCCAGCACGCGCTCCTTCGAGTCGCTAAAGAGGAAGGCAGAGGACGTCAATATGCGAATCGATGCGGCTCATCGGGTGTGCTCACTGGTGGCTTACGCTGGCGTCTCCTTGTCTCGATCCGCGCTCGGACTGGCCACGCCATCGCCACTGCTGCTGTTGTTACTGCTGATACTGCGGCGGCTGCTGCGTGTGCCTGGACCACCGCCGCGTGGGCTCCTTGAGCGCGCCATGATCGACGCCATGGAGCTCATTGACCCGCCCAGAAGCCGTCCTTGATGCTCGAGTTACACTGGCAAATAATGAAACGGACCGGTTTCACAATAATTATTGAAACATTTTGTATGGGTTACGCATCCGCAACGTAACCAATCGGTTACACAATGAAGGTCACGAATGGGTACACAAAGGCAACAACCTGGCAAAATGTGGTCGCAACAACTGGATGGCCGCAATTCAAGTGTTCATCTCGACCGTCGAGTTCTAAATGCGCTTGATCTCGACCAAGGTCCGGTCCGGCACGAAGTGGGCCGAGTCCTCGCCGGGGGAAGCGTCCAGCTTGTCGGCGGCGAGCGGGAGGACCGTGATGGCGGCGAATGTACCGCCCGACTCGCCCTTGCAGAGCTGCCCCGGGTTGATGCAGATCGAGTCCTTGACGCGCTGGCGAACGACAAGGAGCAGCTTTCAATGATTCAACAGTCCGGCATGACAGGAGCAAGCGATCCACAAACGTACCCCGCAGAACCGGTTGAGGATCGATGGCAGCAGGAGGATGTCTGGCGTCTGTTCGAACTGGAAGTGCTTCATGAACCGCAGGTCCAGCGGAGCGCCGCTGCTCGGTGGCGGCGGGAAAATGGGGTAGAAGCTGTAATAGCAGAGCGTGCCGAGCGATCGTTAGTGATGCTCGACACAAACGAGCTAGATACAGCAGCGGCCATACCTTCTCTGGTCAATGACTTGTTCGCACAGACGCAGCAGTCGGTTCTGGTCACGGGATTGCGCGCTGAACGACAATCACAGACGAAACGGAGTCAGTAGTCTGCAAGGAAACCTAGTATCTTAATGGGGTGAGTACAAAGTGGCTCACCGATGGAGTTCGTTGGAGCTGAGCTGCACGACAATGTCGAGCGACGAGGTGCCGAACACGACGCCGTTGATGGAGAAGGAGCACGGGTTCGGCATCACGTGCACCCGCTGGGATATCGTAACCAAAAGTCAGTCACCAAGGCGAATGGAGAGCTCCGGAAGGGTAACAACTGGTCGTACCTTGGCGTAGTCGGGAGACTCGAACGCCTCACACGTCTTCTTCTTGTTGAACGGCGGCTGCGGGAACACAAAGTCGTGGTGTGCGTCGCGCAGCGAGGGGACGAGAACGACTTGCAGCGCTTGGTGTTCGGCCAGGATGCTGTTCAGCTTGGCCATCACTGGTTGATGCAGGCACGCAAGGAGGTCAGAGGTGTAGTCACCGGGTTGAGAGTGCTCAGAGTCGTACCGTTGAACAGAAAGACGTCCTTGAAGCTCAGCATCATCCCGTCGAACTCGACCAAGCCGTCTTGGAACATGGAGTGCATCGTGTCGATGAACGGACCGACCTGTTGGACCAAACGAGCAGCTAGTTAGGCGCCACAGTCTGTGACCAGTAGAGTACCGCGACGCACCAGAACGAGAACGTCGGGCTTGTGCTCGACCACCATCTTGAGCAAGTCGTTCAGCGGTAGGTACTCGACGCTGTTGGTCGTCGTGAACGGCCCGCACGCCGTCACAATGCGCACAGGCTTGCCGCTCTCGCCCTGGATCTCCTTCATCTCTGCCTTCTTGGTCGTCGCAGTTGGCGCTGGGATAGGCTGCATAGCCAGCGGAAGGAGGGAGCGCAGCGTTAGCATTCTGCCATTCAGTCATTGCAATGTGTAGAGCCTACCTCCAGGAACCGCTTGACCGCCATCGGTGACCGGATATCGGGGAAGATCCCCTCCAGCGCCACAATCTGCTTGACACCATGCGTTAGACCGTGGCGGCTTGCCCAATTCCATACCAGCAGCAAGGACGCACCTTTCCCGGGAAGATCTGGAAGTCCTTGACGCCACTTAGGTCCAGCATCACGCGCTGTCCGCCGCAGGTCTTGCGAGAGCCCTCGATCTGCACGACGCTCGGGTTCAGCTTGCCCTCCGCTGCTTCGCACACGATGCGGCCGACGACGGTCACTAGCGCGGGGGACGGGTCGCCCACGGCCTTGAGCTCTTCGAGCTTGAACTGGGTCTTGACGAGCTCCTCGTACTCGGTGAGCTGGTCGTCGAGCGCGATCGCGCGCTGGAACGGCGGCGTGTACATGAACGGGACGTCCGGGGACAGGTTGCGCTCGGGGAACGGCACCGCCACCTTGACCGGCGTTGCTACCTCCGATGTGTTGGTGGCAATGCTCTTCTTCAGGTGGGCATTAAACTCGGAGACCGTCTTGCCAGCGTCCGTGCGCTGCGCGTACGAGTTGCCCGGCGGCGACTGCATCGCCCTGTCGGCCGCAAAGACATCGTGAGTGCTTATGACAAGGCGACACGAGGTAGCAAAGGACACTTACGACGGAGAGAACATGCCATCGGTGCGCTGCGCCTTCTTGCCGTTGGGCGGGCTCGCGAACGGCCGCGGGTTCTTGGGCTCGGGCGACTTGGCGTTGTACAGCGCGTCGACCTTGTTGAAGCGGCGCTTCTGCGAGGCGCTGGACGAGGACGCGGCGCTCTTGGAGCCCTTGGCGCTCTTCTGCTGCACGAGGCCGGAGCGGAAGCCCACGAGCTTGTCGCGGGTCGCGGCGCCATCCACCTGGTGGTTCATCGAGTACGCATCCCACTGGGCCGCGAGCTCGTCCGCCGTCAGCGAGAACTCGCCGCACAGCGAGGCGCACACGTCCAGCGCGTCGCTCGCCACCTCCAGGTTGCAGGCCGCGAACGCCGCGCGGATGGTGGCGACGTCGTGGTCCATGATGCTCGGGGTAGTCGGTTACCGCTCAATGAGCTTTTCAGGTGTGCCCAAAGCGCGGCAAAAATGGTCCCGCCACCAGATAAATGGCGCCAAGCGATGTGATTGGTTAAAAATGAGAAGAAAGGGGTCGTTTTATTGGCTATAATATATTTAGAACTTAAAAGGAGCATTGCAGTAAGCGTCTGAGGTGAATGTGTGACATGGGCAAAGTGAGCCGCCCAGGCGATCGAGATGCCAAGTCCGAGATGAGTCGGCGGCTGCGCGTGCTGACGTGGAACGTGAACGGCCTGCGCGCGGTGCTGCAGCGTCTGGGCCTGCGGAGCCTGCGCGAGCTGCTGGACAGCCTGGCGGCAGACATCATCTGCCTGCAGGAGACCAAGATGACGCGCGCTGAGCTGGACGAGGACTTGGTACGGCCACCAGGTGAGGGAGGCCCTCTTCCCGTGCCATGCTGCTGCTCTGGTGTTGACCGGCAATCGGCAGGATACGACGCGTTCTACTCGTTCTGCAGGACGAGAGGCGGCTACTCGGGCGTGGCGACGTTCATCAAGGCCGGCATCCCGACTCTGGCGGCAGAAGAAGGGTTGACGGGTCACTGGCCAGTTGCGGACCCGGTCGGCCACGTCGGCACCAAGCACACAGAGGTGTCCACGCGTCCTCTACTAGCATGCTGCTATAGCGGGTGGTTACTGACATTGGCTGGTTGCTGTCACTAGCTGCCGCCTCGGGTGCTGACCGACCTCGAGTCCGAGGGGCGGTGTGTTGTGACCGACCACGGCGCGTTCGTGCTCTTGAACCTCTACTGCCCCGCGCTGGCGTCGGTCGACCGGCTCGAGTTCAAGATGAGCTTCCACGCCCTGCTGCAGGACCGAGTGGACGCGTTGCGCGCTGCGGACAAGCACGTGGTGGTCGTGGTACGAACCGCAACAGTCCATTGCTTCGGCGACCAAGATGTTGATGAAGGAAGATCGCTTGATGCATTGTGTAGGGCGACATCAACATTTCGCACCGCCGAATCGACCACTGCGATCCGGGAACAGTGGACGGTATTGCGTTCGAGGACCAGCCGCATCGGCAGTGGATGTACGCGTTCGTCTGCTCGATAGAAGAGGACAAAGCAGCGGTTGTCGAAGCTGAAGACGACGGCTCCCCACCACCAGCTCGCTCGGTGAATGCTCGCCTGGTTGACGTGTTCCGTCACTTCCATCCGACCCAAACCAAGGCTTTCACGGTGCGTGGCCACTCGTTTTCCCGTGGCAACCATCGCGTGTGTGCTTCCCATCTATCTCACGACACGTCTGCAAGTGCTGGAGCATGGCCACCGGCGGTCGACAGACCAACTTTGGCACTCGAATCGACTACATCCTCGTAGACGCGCCATTCCTGGACGAGTGCATCACCAGCTCCAGGTGCGTCGCCTACTTTGCCTTCCTGCGCAATTATCCTCCTTCAACTCATGCTGGTTTCTCGGCAGTATCGAGCCTGAGCGCCTCGGGTCGGACCACTGCCCCGTCACGATGGACATGGCCGTTCAGTTCCCATTGTCGCCACGACCAACAGCAGCTCTATGCGCCAAGTACTTCACCGAGTTTGCTGGCACGCAGCAGAGCATCAAGTCGTTCCTGGTTCAACCCGGTGGCTCGGACAGCCAAGAAGCGACTGCATTGCCCTCCAAAGGGCGGAAGCGCTCGGCAGTGTCGGCCCAGCGCTCAATCGCGTCCTTCTTCTCGGTGCCCTCGACTAAACCACCACGCGAGTCTCGATCCACCATCATGAACACAATGGCGTCGCTGCCATCCGAAGACATTGGCGGCGAGTTTGTCGAGGTGATGGCGGCGATCGGGTCCAAGCGGAAGGCGGAGGCCCACGAGTGGCAGCAAGTGCTCAACGGCCGACCACCACCAACGCCGCCCTGCCATTGCGGTCAACCGACAGTGCTGCGCTCCGTGGTCAAGGCGGGCGACAACCGCGGCCGCAAGTTCTTCGTGTGCACCAAGCCGGCGGTGAGTCTCTCTCCTTCAAAGCCTCGACGAGGTGGTTGACTCACGTGGTGAACGATCATGTCGATGACAGGGCGAGAAGGGGAACCCGAACGCGAGGTGCGAGTTCTTCCAGTGGGCAGACAAGAAACCGCGCTGCAAGTAGTCGTGACGGCGCAAGACGCTGGAAACACATTATTATTCATACTGTTGGCTGTATCCTCTCGCGTCCCTCGTCTCGCTCCCCGCCAAGGTCTTCTCTCTCTTCTCTCTTGTCTTCTTCTCTTCTTCTCCCTCCATCTACCAACTTCTCTTCAAGACTTGGGGTCAGTCTCCACTCACGCAGCTCACCGCACAGGGACGGACGGCTTAGATGGCGAAGGTGGCCGTGTCGAACCACGAGTGCGCGAGCGCGTCGGGCGCCGTCAGCCGCTTGGCCGGCTCGCGATGCAGCAGCCGCTTGCACAGGTCCATGGCCAGCCCGAGCGTCTTGGTGCTCGTCCAGAGGCGGTCCGAGAAGTCGGCCTCCTCGTCGATGCACGCGTGCGGCGGGTAGAAGGGCTGGTAGCCCGTGAGCATCTCGTAGATGACGATGCCGACGCTCCACATGTCGGCGGGCTTGCCGTATGACTGCTCCAGCAGCAGCTCGGGCGCGATGTAGCCCGGCGTGCCCGTCACGCCCGTGAACGGCACCTTGTGCACGTCGCCCGTCAGCTTGTAGAAGCGCACGTCCGGCACCTTGACCGACAGCCCGAAGTCGCACAGCTCCACCTGGTAGTCGCACACCTTCACGTCCGCGTGCGGGTCGAGCGCCGACACGCTGCCGCGGCGGCCGGGGACGCCCTCGATCGCCTCCTGCGCGACCGCCTTGCCGTCCGTGAGCAGAATGTTCTCCGGCTTCAAGTCGCAGTGCAGAACGCCCGACTCGTGCAGGAAGACGACGCCGCGCATCACCTGCTGCGCGAGCTTGGCGGCCAGCGCCTCCGGTAGTCGGCGCTTGCGCTGCATCAGCGCCTTGAGGTTGCCCTTGGTGGCCTTGGCCATCACAAGGTACAGGAAGTCGGGCGTCTCGTACACCTCGTGCAGGCGCACAATGTGTTTGTTGCGCAGACGCAGGTGGATCTCGATCTCGCGGTCCACCGCCGCCTTGGCGTCGTCCGTGCGCAGGTAGCGCTTGTGGATCTGCTTGATGGCCACCTCCTTCTTGTTGGCGCGGCGGATGGCCGGACGCACCACGGCGTACGACCCGTCGCCCAGCTGGTCCTCGCCCACGAGCTCGTACTGCTCCGTCACGGCCTTCTCGCGGATGAAGTACGGCTTGGGGTGGTTGCCGTCCTCCTCCTCGCTGTCGTCCGCGTTCTTGATCACGTGCGAGTGCACGTCGCGGCGGCCCGTGCGGTGGATCGGCATGAAGCGGATCTCCTCGCCGTCGTTCAGCCGCCGCGCGACGAACGGGTTCGCCGGCGTACGCGGCGCCGCCTGCGTGTACTCCGTGTTCATGTCCTCGTCCTCGTCGCCAGAGCTCGGCGAGTGGTAGTCGGGCGCGCCGACGGGGGACGGCGGCTTGGGCTTGTCGCCCGCCTTGTCGTGGAACGCCGAGCGGTAGCCCATCTTGCGGAAGATGCCCTTGCCCGTCGAGATGAACCCGTCGCTGAGCTCCTCCGTCGTCATGTTCTTGGGCCGGTCCGGCCGGTCGAAGCTGTGCGTGAGGATCTCCAGCGAAGACTCGCTCTCTGTCGACGAGGCGAGCGACTGTTTGCGCTTACTGGAGGACGTGCGCAGCGCCGTCTTGAGCAGCGCCTTGGCCTTGTTGCCGGCTGCAGGTGGCGCGTCGTACTTGTCCGTGACCGAGAGCGCTGGCAGCGCCGACGGGTGCGAGTGCGGCGCGGAAGGCACCGTCGCGGCGTCCGCGCCATCGGCAGCGGCGCGTGCGTCCATCTCCTCCTGCTCCATGATGCTGGGGTTGGCGCCGCCCGTCTGGTGGCCCGTGAAGAACGGGTCGGCGTCCGAGTCGCTGAAGCGGCGCGGCCGGTAGCCCACGTCGATGCTCGGGATGCAGTTCGAGTCGCTGTACATGCGGCTGAAGCCAAGCGGCTGGGCGGCAATCATGCGCGCGTCCATGTCCTCGCCGTCCGCGAGGTCCACGGCGATGAACGAGCGCATCGACTCCGTGTCCGAGAAGAGCCCGTCCTCGGCGATGCGGCACTGGCTCAGCTTGTGCAGCGGGTCGTAGTACCCCGGCAGCGAGTGGAACACGCCCGTCAGCGGGTGCTGCCGGAACTTCTTGCGCTCCTCCAGCTCCGACATGTCGACAATGTCGCTCGAAAAGTACGCGGCGCCTCGGTTCCCCGCGCTGTTCCATACCATTGAATTGCGCATATGCCATAGTGTCAGTCTTCGGACAGGCGCTCCAACCGTTTGGGCGTTGCGCGGGTCGGAGCGGACGCGTCGTACCTTGGCGCGTGGTGGAAGGTGCCGACGAACGGGTTGTACGACGGCAGGCGCGAGTACACGTTGCGCGGGACGACGACGGGCATGGCGGGGCGGTCGGCCGGCATCTTGCTCTCGTCCAACGTGGCGGCTCGCGTGAGGTGCTCTGGCACGGCGACGGCGACGGCGACGGCGGCTGTAGGTCTTGGGGCGTCTGGGGGCGCCAGCTTGTCTTCTTCACGGCGTCGACGACGGGGGGACGCGTGCGGTCCTTGCGCTGCTATTTCTGGTGGTCTCTCTTGCTGCTGCTTCTTGCGCGGACAGGCCAGGAGAAGAATGACGCCCCCTTTCCAGGCGTCCGAAACCATGGGAGACAGCCGCGAGCCCTAAGAGAACGAGCTAATTTACGGATTGTGCAGGTTTTATTGTGCGCCACACTACAAAAAAAGGCAACTTGCGGCTTAATATCAGTCCAAATGAAGGTCTTTTCGGTAGATTTTACGAAAATGTCAACGAATGGGAATTTAATGGACGAAAAAAACAATCAAATCGATCTCGGAGAAACCCGAAAATGAGGGAACGCACACAAATTCAGAGTTATCAATTGTAGTGGTTTCACAAAGGAAGCCGAAGAGTGAGTGAAAAACGCTTCATATCTGTCGGAAACAGAAAACCTACCGAGATTTTAAGTGGCGCTATAGTCACCACTTTCGACCTAGCTCGTTTCTTTGCGACGGCAGAGGAGAAACGCTGGAGAAAAACTCCAGGGCATACTTTGATCAAGTGAGAAACAGCAGAGCCGGGCTCAAGAGACGCGATTTAAACGTGGTGTTTGTATGCCGAACTGGCAACCCTATCCCATGTGCTGTTCTTTGCGTTGACGAGCACGAGCGACAAAAATGAAAGGCTATTTGACCAGCACTTCATTACTAAATTACGTCAAAAAGAAGCACTACATTTTGAACGTTGTATAAACGTAAGGCATTCGTGCTGGTCGTCTAGTCCAGACAAATCGTGCATTTGTCAACAGCAAGGGCAGTCTGGTTTCGACGCTGCGAGATTGAACCTTTGTTCAGACCATCCGGTTGCGCATGAACACCACACGTTTTCGTCGATCATGGAGGCGCAAGTAGCTGGTTTATTACCTTGCTGATCAGAGCTCTCGCGGAGTGCAAAATGTCGCTTGGACCTTGGCGTCGCGCTCGCCACGAAGAAATGCGTGATGCTTGGGGTATAGCTTCGAGCCAATGAGATCGCGTGGTGCTCGAATATCGTCGCGTTGTGCCCATGTTGAGGTTTGGCCAGTCGGGCAATCGAACCCATGACAAGCGCTTGTCACAGACCAGGAGTGACGCACTGCCTCCGCGTTGATTCGCGAGCATGATGGTGAAGTGTAGCCACATCGTGGACGGCAACGCGTTGAAGCATTGCAGACCTATAATCTGTGGGCCAACAAGGCTGGTTTCGGTCTGAGTCCGCTCGGTTAACATCAAATGGTTACTGCCAAAAAGCGGCGGCAGATCGCCGTTTACTGACATTCGAGTCGAATGCCATTCGTGTGTATTTGCTGGACAGCGATCTGTTTACCAAAAGCAAGGTGGAACGTTCGCACTGGGATGCAGCAGTGCAACCAGTGCACGGCCATTCCTGGCCAGCCAATCAGCGGCGAGGCAACAACAGTGTCAATGGGCCAAGAGTGGATTCGTAAACGGTTGCAGGCACCTGTGTATAGCGTCAATATGTCAATCGATTCAGGCATTCCGATTTTCAAACACCAGGATCACGAATTCCAAATTGTCGTTATACCGAGGTATTCACGCTGACAAGCCGACCGACACGACCACCGGAATGCTCCCATCTCGCAGAATCCGGCATGCTTGTCATTGCCCGGTTGGCGGCACTTGCCAAGTTGCCGCGCCGGCATTCACCTCGTTTCCTCCGCCCCACCCGCGTCCAAGCCAACCCCCCGTCGTGTCATGGAGGAGAGCGACACAGTTCACCCTGTCGTCGTGGTCTCCCATGGGCCGGGTCCGCTGTGGCTGCTCAAGAGCGGCGCCGAGAACAGGCAGAGCCCACCGGCGCGCAACATGGCGTCCGTGCTCAAGCGGCTGTACCCTCGCGGCGCGGCGCTGCCCAAGCGCATCCTGCTCGTGTCGGCGCACTGGGAGACCTACCGCGTCGGCTTCGAGGTCTCGCGCTCGCCCAGCCCGGGTATGCTGTACGACTACGAGGGCTTTCCACCCGAGGCCTCCGAGCTCGTGTACCCGGCCAAGGGCGACGCCGCGTTCGCCGAGGAGCTGGCCGCCGCCTTGGCGCGCAGCAAGATCCGCGTCTCGCCCGTGCTCCGCGCGCTCGACCACGCCGCGTTCGTGCCGCTGATGCTCATGCGGCGGCAGGCCGACATCCCGGTCGTGACCATGTCCATCAACTGGAAGCTGAACGCCAAGGCGCACCTGGACCTGGGCCGCGCGCTCGCGCAGTTCCGCGGCCGCGATACGCTCATCGTGTGCTCCGGCCAGGCGACGCACGGCATGGCCAGCACGTCCGAGCTGTCTGCGGACGGCGTCAGCTCTGCCGCCGAGCAGTTTCAAGGCTGGCTCGACGAGGTGCTCACGAGCGCGTCCGAGCTCACGCTCCAGCAACGCCAGGAGCGACTGCTGGCGTGGGAGACCAAGGCGCCGTTCGCAGCGCAGGCGCACCCTCGACCCGAGCACTTTATGCCATTCCTGGTGGCCGCCGGCGCCGGAATGGACAAGCACAAGCCGGAGGCGACCAAGCTCTTCGGCGGCTGGGGTGGCTCGTGTCTCTCGTACGCGTCGTATGCGTGGGGACTCGAGGCGCAGGATGCTGGAGTGGGGAGCGCGGCAGCTCCTCAGGTGGCTGTGGAGCACACGCCGCAACACCGAAGAGGAAAAGACAAGGGGGAGCAACTCGACCGTGGTGCGAAGGTCAAAGGTGCCAAGGGTAAGCGAAGGAAGTCGCGAGGACAGCCATAGTTGTGCGTCAAGGCGGATGAACAAGTGTAACCCAAACACAGACACACATACGATGCAAAGTCATGGATTTGAGTCTTGAGAGCAGCACGGCGGTACAGAGCACACGCCGCAGCTCCTCCCAATCCTCATGTACCTGGTAGACTCGTCACTTACGAAAGAGAGCGGTCGCCTCGCCGCGCGCCTGACCGCTCAATTGTTGCCATAGATGTGAATTGCCACAAGAATGAGCCTGCGGTTCCTCCGTCACCTTCTCTTCGGCTCAAACGGACGCGGTGCCGCTGTTGGCGAACGCTCCCTCGGCTGCCTCCTCGTCGTCGTCCGAGTCCGCGTCCGAATCCGAGAGCGAGTCGCGGCGCTCGGCCGGCACGTCCTCCGCCGCCTCCGGAGCAGTCACGTTGGCCTCCACGTCAATGTCCGCGTCGAGCACGGACGACACGTCGACCTGCTCCTGGCTCGGGCGGGTCGTGACGAGCGCCACGACGCCAACCACCAAGGCGAGCGAGCCGATGATGCCGCAGATCATGACCACGGGAGCGAACGAGTTGGTGAAGAACCCCTGGCCGCCCTCATCGGTCGACGTGCTCGCGAGCTGCGTGGCCAGCTCCGTCACCTGGTCCGCCGTGGTCTTGACGTCCGTCTGGTCGGCGGCCGCAGCAGCCTCCGCCTGCTTCTTGGCGTGGTGCTTGTGGTGCTTGAGGTGCGTCTTGATCGCGTTAGCTGCCGCGCCAGTGTTGTCCGAGGTACGGACACTCCCGTGCTCATGAGTCTGCACCACCTCGCCGTCCTTGTCGGCCTCGTGGCGCTTCGAGTGGCGCTTGTGGTGGTGCTTCTTGCGCTCGACCGTCGACTCGTCCGACGTCGTGGCGCTCGCGCTGTGGCCCGCAATGCGCACGCTGCCGTGATCGTACGTGCGCACGACCTCTCCGTCCTCGCCGGTGGTCTCCACCGCGTCCTTCTTGGCGTGGCGGCGGCCGTGGTGGTGGCGCTTCGAGTGGTGCTTCTTGGTCTCAGTGGCAGTCGTCGCCGCCGTCGTCTCCTCGTGCGTCTTGGCGTGGTGGCGGCCGTGGTGGTGGTGGTGGTGCTTGGCCGGACGCGAGTCGCTGTCCGTCGCGTCCGCCTCCTTCAGACCCGGAGAGTGCTTCTTGATCTCCACGTGGACCCGGTTGCCATGGGCCACCTGCTCCCCCTGCTCCTGCCCGTCCACCTGGCGACGGTGGTGGTGATGGTGGTGCTGCTTCTTGCCGTCCTCCGTCGTCGGCTCCACCGGGAAGTAGACGCCCTTGCCGTGGTGGTTGAACTCGTGCAGCCCGAGCGTCTTGCGACCCGCCGACAGCTGGCGCCGCGAGGGCTCGGCGCTCGCCGTGCCGACGTCGCTCAGCGCCAGCGCCGCGGCCACACACAGCAGCAGCAGCGTTCGTGGGAGCACCATGACCGCCTGGATCTTCCGCTTTCCTGCGTTGCTGGTCTTCCGATAGAAAATCCTACAGAGACGCCCACTTCGCAAGTTTCCGAGTGGGAAGGCGAGAACCCTAGGCGAGGAGGAAAACACCTCGATGAGACGGGAAAAACCTCGCATTTGAAGTGATAATGAATAAATATGCATATTAGTTTGTACAGGTGTTATCTGTGATGTTATCAATCGAAAGCAAGGTTTTATCCATATGTATACATCATCAAATAATCTCTATCAACGGTTAGTAAAGGTATTTACCCAAGTTTTTTCCATTCGGTGGGTGCGGTTTGGGCTCGAATCTCAGTCAAAGTGCTCACGCATCCTGCATGCGAGTGGCATGTCAGTGAAGCGAGTTCTGGCAGTTGACATTGAGCATGTTCCGTTCCCATTCGGCAAAGTACGATTAAAATTCGAACATCACCTGCACACATATTCGTAAATATTTCAGTGCTGACTCGCCTCTGCCGGTCTGGAATCAATTCAGCCAATCGATGGAGGGATTCGATACCGAATGCACACGTTTTAACCAATCAAAAGCACACACGCCGGTGCCAAGTACGTCGCACGTAACGGACCGAAACACTTGCACCCAGTATGCATCTGTTTTAACAGGGTCTCGGCGACTCGGCGCGTCGTCGCTCGTCGAAAATGCATCGACGCCCACAGTTGAACGGCCGCTATTTTTACATCCGCGGGTGTCTCTGCTGCTGTTGCTGCTGCTGCTGCTGCACCACCACCACCACTGCGGCGGCGAGAATAGCCAGCGCCACCTTCGGTTATCAACGAGCGCAACCCCGCTTCGCCATCCAGCCTGCAGGCGCTCGCGCCGCCGCCGCCACTCGAGCTCCCGCTTCTCTCTTCGCATCCCTCGACACCACATACTGCGCAGAGCTTTTCACAATGGCATCCGGGCTGTGGGTGATCGGCGTGTCGCTGTCGCTGGCCGCGACGCTCTTCGGCACGCTCGGCAAGGTGCTGCTCAAGCTCGCGCACACGTCGACGCAGGCCTACTCGGTGCAGCTCGCGGCCACCGCCTGCGTCTTCCTGCTCAACCCCGTCTTCGACGCCGTGAGCTACGCGTACGCGGCGCAGTCGATCCTGGCGCCGATGGCGGGCTTCAGCGTCGTGTGGAACATCGTGCTGGCGCCCTACATCCTCGAGGAACAGGTGTCCATCCACGACATCCGCGGCTCGGCCGTTATCCTCATGGGCTGCGTCATGGTCGGCGTCTCAGGCAGCCACGACACGCCGAAGCACAGCAGCGCCGACATCTTTGCGCTCTTCACGAGCAACATATTTATCGCCTACGCCGCGTGCGCGATCGTGACGGCCGGAGTGGTAAGTTGGCGCACGGGCTCTGGTTTGGCTCTCTGTAGTCCATTGGTTCTCACACTGCAATGCCTGCAGCTCGTGTGGATGATCTGCAACTTTGACAAGAAGAGCGGGTGGCGCCGCTTCGCCTTTGGCGCGCTCTCGGGTCTTGTCGGCGGCAACCTCTTCTTTCTCAAGGTATGTATGCGATCAACCCCTCGCTCGCTCTTGCCGTCAACACAATCCAGTCACTCACTTGTTCGCTCGATGGCTTGACGCAGGCGTCCGTCGAGCTGCTTGGAGAGGGCGGCGCGGTCTGGATGCAGCCGGAGACGTACCTCATCTTCGTCGCGGCGCTGTCGTCAGCTGGCGGCGGCATCTACATCCTAGACGCCGGCCTGCGCGAGTACGACGCGCTGTACCTCGTGGCCATCTACCAGGCGTGCCTGATCGTCATCGGGTCCATCTCGGGCGTCATCTTCTTCCACGAGAACACGGGCATGAACACGTGGTGGCAGTCGGTCCTGTACCCCGTGAGCATCGTCACGACCGTCGGCGGCATCATCGTGCTGTCCGACAAGCACACGGAGCACGCCGACTCGAAGCTCAACAGCAGGGTCAACGTCAATGGCGTGAGCAAGCACGAGCAGTCGCCGCTCATCGACGTGCACAAGCCGAGTCGCAACGGCGCGATTGACGTGGTGGTGTAAGCTGCCAACCTCCCCTTTGGCCTAGCTCTTCGGCGTCGTCGTGACAAGCTAGATGATTGGCAGCACTGCATCCTTTCCCAGTATATCTTCTACCTATAGACCTTCGACTCACATCCAATCCTCTCTCTTACTCATTGTGAATGCTGACATCGCAATCACACACACGCACACACTAGTTGCAGCAGCCCGCCTTGGCGTCAGGGTCGGCCGGGTAGTACATTCCGGCAGCCTTGAGCTTGCGGTTGATGAACCACGTGGCGCCGACGATGACGGCGACGACCGTGGCCACGAAGCCGACGATGACCTGCAGCGTCTGCTGGTGCTCCTCCTCCTTCTTGCGCGCCTCGGCCGCTTCACGCGCTGCGCGTGCCTGCTTCTTGCTCATCTTGGTCTTCTTCTTGCGCGGCTTCTTGGGCTCCTGCTGCGCCTCGTCCTCCTCCTCGCCGCCGTTCTGCAGCTTGGCCTCCTCGCGGTCCAGACGCGCCAGGTACCGCTGGATCTTGTGGCCGACCTCGGCGCGGCAGCGCTCCGACACCTGCGTCGGGTCGCTTGGGTTCGCCTCGATCTGCGCGCGGCACTTGGCCGTCATCTTGGAGATGATCTGGTCGAACGCCTCGACCGTCAGCCGCGGGTCCATCTTGGGCGGCTCCTCGACCCCCGCCGTCGGATCGCTCGCCGCGTCCACCTCCTCCTCGATCAGCAGCTCGCCGTCATCCGCCATGACCACCTCCTCCGCCGACACGTGAGCCGCGCGGAGCGCCGAGAGCGCCAGCAGCGCGAGCAGCAGCAGCGACAACAGACCAGAGGCGCGCATCGTGATGTGAGCTGCTCGAATCCAAAAATGCGCTCGAAGGCGGCACGTGGCAACCAGGGGTACACTTGCGTACCCTGTATGTCCCGCGTATACCCACAATCATATTTGAAAGTATCCAAATAAAAGAGGCAATGTTGCGTTCTAATGCGACTTTTGAACTGAAAGTATGACAACATTTGTGCTCCAACATTGCTTTACAAAGGTTTTATGAAAAATCCAGGAGGGTTACTTGGTACCCATGGTTACACTCGCCTCTATTTCGAGCGCTTTCGCTTGCTTTTCCTTCTTGCCGACTCAGGAGCTCCATTCCCACAGGTCAAAGGCGCGTCGCAGTCGGTCTCTCTGTGCTTCCTGTAGCCTCCCGACAGCCATGACGACTATCTTTGACGGCTACGACGAGGAGTACCGCGCGCTGACGAGCGACATCTCGACCAAGCTGAGCGAGATCGCCACGTACGAGGACCAGCAAGGTGCGTGCCGGCCTGATCACCCCCCAATCGACCTTGTCTCGATTTGCGGTCTGACGCGCTGCGGCGGCGTTGCTGGCGGCGCTGCTGGCGGCTCTTCCAGACAAGAAGAAGACCAGCATCGTGCATGTCGGCGGTTTGATCACGCAGGCGCAGCAGCTGGTTCGTAGTGGACTGCTTGAGCGCCATACAGGACCCGAGATTGCGGGCTGACGCTCGCTATTCAACCTGCAGATCCAGCAGATGGAGCTCGAGGTGCGCAGTCTGGACGCGGCGACGCGGCGCGAGCTCAGCAAGAAGGTGGACCAGTACAAGAAGAGCCTGGCCTCGCTGTCCGAGGACCACAAGAAGATCCGCGAGAAGGAGGAGCGCGAGGGGCTCTTCGGCGACCGCGACGGCATCGCGGTGCGTTCCCCGCCACCGCCAGCTAAGGTCCTGACTGGCATGAAACGCTGACGTCATCGGTATGCCCTCTCAACCACCTAGATGTCGTCCGCGGACCAACGCAACCGGATGAAGGCCGCCACGGACAAGTTCGTGCTCTCCCTGACCTTTCTGGACCGGACCATCCCGCCAACTAACACGCTGACTGCCCCTTTTTGCAGGATGAAGGGCACGACAGACAAGATTGACGCGGCGCGGAGAACTGTCGCCGAGACAGAGGAAGTCGGTGAGTAGACCTGCTGCTTGTTGTCAAGGTCGAGAGGGCTGGAGCTGACGCGCTGGTGTTTGTCTCGCAGCGCTGGCCATCACGGACGAGCTGGGCCGCAACCGCGAGAAGATCCAGGCGACGCACACCAAGGTCAAGGGCGTCAACGACATGGCTCGCCGCGGCGGCAACATCGTGAGCCGCATGACGGCGCGCGACAAGCGTCAGCGCACGGCGCTCACGGTCGCCGCGGGCTTCATCATCATCGCCATCCTGCTGCTAATTTACTTTGGCATCTTCAAGAAGTAGCCAGCCCGCGACTAACCCGGCCTGACCTACGCGTCTCGACCGCAGCGAGCTTCTCCTCTTGGATAACACCAAAGCTTTTGATTTGCCTCTTTCCGATGAACCACTCCCCGATGAACCACTCGCCGTCTCTCCATCCATCGCTTGGTTATCAGAAGGCCACCGCCTCCTCCTCCTGCAGCAACATACACGAACGCATTCCCTTCCATCGTAGCCCCATCGACTCAGACGGCGAAGCGCTCGGTCGGCTCGGTCTTGAGCACCTTGGCCTCTCCCTTGAGTGACGTCGAGCTGCTGGACGTCTGCAGCGCCGACCGCTCTCCGTCCAGCGCCTTGCCCTGCCCACCACCGCCCTTCTTGACGATCGGCGTGTACCCGTTCTGCAGCCGGCGCTGCTGCAGGAGCAGCCCGATGGCCATCACGACACCCCCCAGCACGGCAAACACGACGATGGGCGAGCGCGACAGATCCCTCGTCACGGATCCCGTGTGGTCCTCTGGCACGCCGGGTAGCTCGTCTCCGTCGAAGATGCCGATCGCCAGGTTGCTGCCAAAGAACTCGCCGGCGTCGTACTTGGCCACGATCTGAGCCCGCTCATTGTCTGCGCAGTCATTGTCTAGTAAGTACACGATGGAGAAGCTTGCGGCTATGACTACAGCTCACCTGAGAGGTTGTGGCGCACGTAGCCCTCGAGGCTCCAGGTCGACGACGGGTCCTGCGCCAACAGGATGCTGTAGAACTCGACCAGGGTCATGTTGAATCCTCCGCAGCCGATGGTCTGGAGCGAGTCAACAGGGCAGGGCGCCGCCTTGGGGGCGAGTTGCACAAGCAGCGCGAACAGCACGTCCGTAGTGTTGGGGGCCGCCGACTCGCTGGCAGACACGACGCTCACGGGGTGCAGCGCTTTGCTCGCGGGCAGCGCCAGCTCCTTGTTAAGCTTGGCCACGCCCACCTGGCACGCCGAGTACACGGGCGCGCACGTCGGCAGGCTCTGCATGTCGCTCATTTCGAGCCCCAGGCAGTCGTTGAACTCGCCCAACGCGCCTGCTACGCTTGATGCCAGCGCCGCCGCGCATAGCGCCACGCGCATGCCAAGCCGCATGGTCTTCCGCTCGCTTAATCCCTTGCTGTTACGACCAGCGGCTGAAAGCTCTCGACGCTTCTGGATCGTCTTGGCCGCCGCGCGAATGGATGTGAAAGGGGGAAACGCGCGGTGTTGCCAACTGGGCTTCGAGCCAACCTCGTCGAAAGGTCGCGCGATCTTCGTGAGTCGCAGGTGAAAAGCTTCCGATTGATTGTCGTGTGCAGCGAGGATTCCCGTCCGGCGTTGCCACCACCAACTTCTCGACACTAGCGTCGTGCTCTCATGGAGGCAGACAAAGAGAGACGACGACGCACGAAGGCTGGCCGCATGCCAGTCACCATAACCGAGGGTGCGCTTCCTCTGTCGAGGAGCTCCTTGAACCCATTTCCAGGTGGCTGGTCTTCTAGGTGACTTTTTCTACCAATCAAATTGGTTCAATCGTTCCTCAATGTGGAGTCCCAATCTGCAACTATTAACTAACATAGGTCATGAATTCCATCAGTTGTATGCGGGACACGTTCTAGGATGGAGCCTAATTGCGCGATATAAACTATGAGAGGCGTCGACAACTGGCAGCAACACTTTGGCGTCACAATTTGAGCACCAAGCAGACGAAGCCACCACCTACAAGCTTAGCTTGTCCATGGTCGCGCCGATGGAGCGGCCGCTGCGCAAGGCGGGCGACGTGCTGGCGCTGGGCATCGAGGGCAGCGCGAACAAGCTGGGCGTGGGCGTGATCCGCTACCGCGCGGACGGCGAGACGGAGATCCTGAGCAACCCGCGCAAGACGTACATCACTCCGCCTGGGCAAGGTTTCCTGCCGCGAGAGACGGCCTGGCACCACCAGAATCACGTCGTGGGCGTCGTGCGCGCGGCGCTGAGCGAGGCGAAGGTCAAGCCTAGTGATCTCGACTGCGTATGCTACACTAAGGGCCCGGGAATGGGCGGTCCGCTGCGTTCAGCCGCCGTCTGCGCGCGGATGCTGTCGCTACTGTGGGGCAAGCCACTCGTCGGCGTCAACCACTGCGTCGGCCGTACGTCCACCGCCTTCTTAAGTTGCTGGGCTGGACTGATGACTGGCTTGTGGACTCTACTTGTGGCTGGGCAGACATTGAGATGGGTCGGACGGTGACCAAGTCCTCGGACCCCGTTGTGCTCTATGTGAGCGGCGGCAACACGCAGGTGATCGCGTACGCCAGGCAGTGGTGAGTAGACCCTCGCTCCCTATGGAGACGGTAGTGACTGGTATGGATAGGGTGGGGAGTGAGGGCTCTGACAACTGGTGGTGGTGCGCTAGCTACCGCATCTTTGGCGAGACGATCGACATTGCGGTCGGCAACTGCCTGGACCGCTTCGCGCGCGTCCTCGAGCTGTCGAACGACCCGAGTCCAGGCTACAACATTGAGGTGCTCGCGCGAGAGTACGTCGCAGTCTTCACGGGTGTCTCTGGCTGCTGTCACTGGCTGACGACTGGCATGACGCGCCTTGCTGCAGGGGGAAGACGTTCGTCGAGCTGCCGTACACGGTCAAGGGGATGGACGTGTCGTTCTCGGGCATCTCGACGTTCATTGAGAAGGAGGCCAAGTCCGTGACGCAGTCGCTGGCTGACTGATCCCGTGTATTGTGAGGCTGACGAGTGGCTGCGTGCTCAGGGAGAAGATCGAGTCTGGCGAGTGCACCAAGGCCGACCTGTGCTTCTCCCTGCAAGAAACCATCTTCTCCATGCTGGTAGCGTGCATAGTTGTCAACCCTGATAGGTGGATTGCCGTGAGCATGTTCCTTATGGTCGTGCTTGCTCCTGGACAGGTTGAGATCACGGAGCGAGCCATGGCGCACTGCGGACAGTCGGAGGTCTTGATCGTCGGCGGCGTCGGATGTGAGTTGGTGCTGTATGCAATGAGAGCAATCGCGATGCTGACACTGGCATTGTGTGTGTGGTAGGCAACCTGCGGCTCCAGGAGATGATGGAGATCATGGCCAAGGAGCGCGGCGGCCGCGTGTGCGCGATGGACCACCGCTACTGCGTCGACAACGGCGCCATGATCGCCCAGGCGGGCGTGCTCCAGTTCCAGCACGGCGACATCACCAAGCTCGAGGACGCCACCTGCTCGCAGCGGTGCGCGTTAGACGAGGTGTGGTGTGTGTCTGTTATCGATCTGCTGACGCTTGATGAACGCCTTCACAGGTTCCGCACGGACGAAGTCGACGTGATCTGGCGCAGCGACTGAGAGCACCCTCCATTGCCAGCATGCACCGGGCCTAGAGATCCAAGCAGTTGACTGCGAACACTCTCAAATACTCACACGCAGTGCGTTTTCCGCTCACACGCCGCTCGCTCGCTGGTCGTAAATTTAGCATGCGCTGCAGCTTTGTGGCTAATTCGAACCCGTCTCTGCTGATTGCCAGCGCTCACTGCTCGCCCCTTCAAGGCCCAGCATCGATTGTCATAGCCGTCTGTCTGCCTTGCCAGCCTCATGGACCGCGCTCGACGAGCGGAGCCGTACAGCAGCGCCACGACTTGGACGAGGGAGGTGGCCAGGAACCTCGCGGGCCACTTGGCTCGGATCTCGAACGCGCACAGCTGCGTC
Source organism: Phytopythium montanum (assembly GCA_023338065.1). Taxonomy (NCBI): domain Eukaryota; phylum Oomycota; class Peronosporomycetes; order Pythiales; family Pythiaceae; genus Phytopythium; species Phytopythium montanum. Next base: position 23,604 of record JAADXY010000319.1, read on the forward strand.
GACACGCGGTCGCCCAAGTCGACGCAGCTGCCCAAGTTCCAGCCATCTCGTGGCTCGAAGCGATGCGCAACTAGCCCCGTGAAGACCCGGAAGGCACTTGTGGAGCCTCTTGAGACCCGGAATGGTGGCCAGGATGGCAGTTCGTCCACCGGGAGAGGGGAAGAAGATTGCGGCGTCGACAACCAAGACGAGCAGAAGGACTCTGAGCCGTCCGATCAACGTCTTGAGGCGCATACTCACCTCCATCAACGCAAGACCCGCCATCAACTTGGCCACGTCAAGGTTGTCGCGCCACTCAAACACCCCGTTGACGTCGTCTTACTGCCTGAGAGCGACCACGACGAGGTACTTCACGAGACGAGGAAGACTCTCGACAAGGTTCGAGTACCTGGCCGGCTGAAGGCTGAAGGCGTCCAAAGCGACTCGACGTACGACTGCCCGCCAACCATGAGCAACGGCAAGCTCCGGCCGGGAATGGACTACAAGCAGAAGCAGGCGCAGCTCAAGATCTGGCAGGAGAACCAGGCGATGGCCAAGCGGCTGCGGAGCACCAAGCCGACGCTCAAGAGCAAGGACTGGGAGCGCGACGACAAGTGGAACCAGGACTTCCTCAAGAGCCAGGAGCGGCGGCGGTCATTACTGCAGACCGAGCTGATCAAGGCGCAGACTGTGCCGCACACGACAATAGTTCGCGTTTGCCCGCTCAAGCTGCCGCACTCTGAAGCAGCAAGCACCGACGAGCTTCCGGAGGATGGGAAGACCCTGGATCGATGTACCACGAGCGCGGTCGACGGGTCCGAACCGGGCTCTCTGTCAGCCAGAGAGACGCGTCGACGGCGATCGAGAAGCCGAACGCTCGAAGACAAGCTGGTAAGCGACGCGGAGACCCAGCATCTGCGGTCAAGTGCCGCGAACCACCGCCGGATCATGCAACTGCGCCAGCAAAAGGGTTTGCAGCCAGTGGAGAAGGAGAGAGGGGGCAAGGAGTCCGCAAATGACTCGACAGTCGACTTGAACGACGACGAGCTCGTGGATGTTTGCTTCACGTTCTTGCGAAGACGAAGCCGCAAAGCAAGTCGCGGTCAAGACGGAGGCGACAAGAGCACGGACAACGCGTCAGAGTCTGTCGGTGCCGCTCAATCAGCCACCGAGCAACACGACGGGGAGACCAATGCATTCGATGGAGCGTTGTCGCCTGGAGTCGAGCTAGAAGAGGCTCTCCTCGGCTTGGACGGCGAGGGGACTGTACCAGCACAAGGGACCACCGATGCTGGCGGCCCAACCCATCCGAGAGTGAGCAGCTCTGTCGACGTGGGTGTTCCAGAGCTCACGGAGTCACGTGGCGACGAGCCGGAAGCCTCCAAGACCGACGACGATCCGCTCTTCCTGGCTACGAACGCATTGCTTCCGATGAAGGATACCTCTGGTTGTAGCCGGCTTGATGCAACGGACGCGGGTGACAACTGGGTGGCTGAGGAGGCGAGCGCTGACTCAATATCGGACGTTGGCGGCACTGCAGATGACAATGGCGAAGTCGAAGCATTGACGCAGTCCGATGCACAGGAGGTTGGCAGCGTCGACAGCGTCGACATCGTTCACAGTAGCCCAAGTGATGCCACCGTCCATCTTTGCGATGTCAGCGTGGATCCAGTCGACCATCGCGCCGAAGAGCCGGTCGTCAGCACTGGCGAAGGAGACCGCGAAGTCGGCAGCATCGCATCAGACCGGACAGCGAGCGGCGCCACCGATCAACAGCTCGACGACAACAACGCCGGAGCTGTCGTGACACTAGCAGTCGAGGGAGGAGAAGAAGTTCCCAGGATGGATGAGAACGCTGGAAGGGCACCGCCTGAGCTCCAGCAGGCTGGTGAATTCTCCTTCGCCATCGATGCGTCTCTGGCAAATGCCGAGCCGGAGTACCAAGACGACGCGAGCGAGAACGACGACTACCAGTGTGACGACGACCAAATTGGAGGCAACAGCGAGGTAGAGAGACCTCCAGGGGCACCTGATGCTTGTGTCGCAGCCACGGAAGACCTACAAGGGGCTCCAGTGGACGCGGAGGATGACAACGAGTACGGCAGCGAGTACGAGGACGACGCCGAGCCGGACCCAGACGAGGGAGAGCAGACCGAGGCCGCGGAGATGGATGTAGCAGCGACGGAGCACGAGGAGGCTTGCCAGCGCATGCATGAAGAGCACGAGCACGACAACGAGCAGGACAACGAGCAGGATGAATATTCGGACGACGAGTTCGCAGATTAGTATAGAATTTAGTATTGAATCTCTACGTTCACAAGGAATATATTTATAAATATGCGTCAGCCTATCTAAGTTCGCACGCCCTCACTAGCTGTTGCTGCTTGTCTCGACTTACACAACCAGAAGTGAAGCCCCAAATGACAGCATCGCCAGCGTACGCCCCTGCCTCCGCTCGCTGTCCACACCTGCCTGGCATTCGCTAACCTCCGATACACGCGCCTCCTGTGTGTGGACACTCAGCAGTCGGACGCCTGCCTCCTCCGCGAGCAGCAGCGGGCGTCAAAGGCAGTCGGAGAACGGTGGAGAAGCGAGGGCGACACCGACGCGCCATCGCCAGCTGGACTTTGATGCCGACAGCACTGTGGACAGCGAGAGCAACAACGAAGAGCGCGACGATGTCGTTGAGGCGACGCAGGAGCTCCCAGAGGAGCCTGAAGGAGAGGAAGAAGCGCCGGAGGGCAGCGGCAACGAAGGCACCCAATCGGACCAGCTGATCGACTCCCAGGAGACCGAGAGCGGCAGCGAGGACGACCCCGCGGACGAAACGTTCATCCCTGAGAGCGAGGAGAACACGGAGGAAGTCAGTGAGACGGAGACGGACGAGTCCGCGGGCGAACCAGCGCCAGTCAAGGCTCGCTCTCGCGGTCGAAGTAGTTCGCAAGTGGCTCCCCCGCGGTCCTACCCAACGTAAGTGACGCTCGGTGATTGTGATCCACATCACAGGACTAACGCGTGGACTGACATTGTGGCAGCGGAAGACGGCGGAAGGTCCGATGGACGCAGGAAGAGGTCGACTTCCTCCGTGACCGCGTCCGGGAGCGCGGAATTGGCGTGTGGATGGACATTCTGGATGACGGCCGTGGGATCTTCGCCTCGCATCGAACAAACATCGACTTGAAGGTGCGAATCACTCTCCCTGCCCCATCAGAGTCATGGAGGTTCGAGCCTAACGGTTGTATGAACTTCTCTGCAACAGGACAAGTGGAAGAACCTCGTCAAGCGCCACGGAGAAGATGCGGTCATGGGCGAGACGGAGATCGACGTCGCCCCGCCAGCTCGACCGCCTTCTTCCTCCAATGGGAAGCGGAAGCGCGGTGGTTCTTCCGACAACGACGACTTGTCGGACGCGCTGGCTCGGCAATCGAGAGCGACAGCGCGGCAACAGGCTCCAGCCAGTGCCAGCGACGCGGATACCGAGCCAAACCCGTCGGCGACACTCAAGATCATGACGGACGAGTCGTTCCCCGAGGTACAACCGTCAGCTGTCTACGTGAATGGGGATCGGCGTCAAGCCTAACGTCTCTGTATCGTTGGCAGTGCTTCACCGCGACTGTCAACCTCGCGAAATGCGTCGACGTCCGGACGCTCAAGCGCCGAATCCGCGACAAGCTGTTGCCCAAGATTTCTCCGGACGCCGAGGTGTCGGAGCGCATTCAGCTCGTCAGTATCGCCTCGAGGAGACTGCTCGGCAACAACGAGCCGCTGCGTCGCTGCGTCCTCGAGGACGGCGCCGAATTCTACGTGATCCCGGGCTCTCCGTAGACCGACAGACTGGGCGGCGATCGAGATGGTTCCAGCGGCGCCTCAGGCATTCTTGAAGTACGTTTGTATCCAGCAATTGCAATTTGACTTTGACCAGCACCAAGACTTGCGACTCCACTTCAACAGTTCAGCGCTCGACGCCCCAGCCATACGTAGCGAGTGACACGTGGCCAACGATGAAGCCTCCGAGCAGCTTCTCCGCCTCGGGCTTGCCGTCCTCCATCCCAGCACCGGCGCCGACCACGAACGGGATGAAGTGGTCCGGCGTCGGGTGCGCCAGTCTCGCAGCCGGCGCCTTCTGCCATGCGCAGATCTGCTCCTCGCGCTCCGACAA
>JAADXY010000320.1:0-27692 GCA_023338065.1 Phytopythium montanum
AACTCGTTGCCTCGGTACACGTACGACAAGCGGCCGTCGAGTGGCGAGTGGCTGAAGATGGATGGAGTAGCGGTAGCATCGCCTGATGGCGGGAGCAGCACGCCGTGGTAGACGGTGCCGGGTCGCCATTCGCTGTCAGTTGTCGGCTTCTTCTCGGTGACTATCACGAGGCGGCCAAATGAAGGGCCCGCGGACCCAGGCGAAGATCCAACACCGTCCGTCGATGCCACGATTGCTTCCAGTCGCGCCGCATGGACAACGCGGACTAAAATCCAGTCGCGAGGAGCTCTCGCCACCGTCAGTCACCGTCCACTCTGGTGACGACCCGTGAGCCGGAGCTCAATGGGAGGACTCGATCTAAAGAGGGACCAGTACGGGTGTAGGAGATTTGCTTGTGGCCTCGACAGCACGCTGATTGCCATTGTCAGCTGTCCGTATTCTGGGTGTCGTCCACCGGCCGTAGAGCCGTAGAGCCGTAGAGCCGTAGTGGAGAGAATGGAGAGCAGACGAATCCCATCTGCAAGGAGTCTCGACACGATCGCCATGCGCGAAGAACCAACGCGCTCCTGATCTCCATGGAGAGTCACCGGTGACTGCCATCCACTCTTCAGCCACTCGAGCAGAGGCACCGAGTCCGACTGATTGCCGTCCAGAGTGCTGTACCGCAATCGCGATTACATGAACTTGAGCGAGGCGCTGACTGACGTATCTCGCCTCCTGGCCGGGGGAGAAAATCCAACGCGAGTCTGCGCGCACCCACGTCAACCGCCTCTGCACGAGCCCGGCTCGCTCGTGGACGGCACGGACGGGGATCACCAGGGGCGGAGTTGACTCGGCCAGACACTCGCAGCTAGCTCCTTGCAAAGGCCACCACGGTCTCGGAGACAGGTTCTCGTTCCCTCAACACGCCTGGTCATTTCCAAATTGCCTCGGTGCTTCCGCCACCCCGCGACCTCTCCTGCCTCCTTCAAGACGCCGAAACAACATCTCCCACATCTCCCACCATCGATAATGGCGGCAGTTGCAGTCACGACCGCCTCCAAGACGTCCAATGCGGCCCAAGCGGCCAGTCGACAGGCCAGTCGACAGGTCCATCCCAACAACAGCAGCGTCGCTCGCGAGCGCATTCGAACTTCGTGGCGCCAGTTGGCAGCCAGCGCGGCCATCGTCCTGCTCGTCTTGGTGGTCGCGGTGCTCACGATACTGGAGATCAGTTTTCGCCTCGCCAGCGTCTCGCACCGGATGCTCCGACACGGCACCCAAGACTCGCAGAGCGCGCTGCTGATCCAGCTCGACCCGGACAGCATCCTCGTGGTCTGACTAGGGCTCCGAGGGGACCAAAGCAGGCGTAGACACAGTCGTGGCGAGTGTGAATGCAAGGACAACTTGGAGCGGCTCGAATGGAACCAATGCGTTGTCAGTCCGGTCGATGAACCGTCATGAAGCCATGCGGTGGCCATAGCCGGTCGTGTGCATCAAAATCCAGGCCGTCGTCGTCTGTCGGTGATCCCAATCCGGCCACGAAGATGGCGATGACGACCGCCATTGCCGTTCCCATTGCTCCCCATCCGACGCCTCGTTTCTGCCGACTGCAAGGCTTCGGAGAGTGGGAATCCTGTCGACGAGCCCAGCATAACGGCCTTCATCTTGAGGCGGGCGATCGTACTTCTAATGGCGGTCGCAACGCAGTCGTCAGCCCTCCCTCGCCTTGCAAGCCATGCATCCGCCCCCTGCAGACCTTGAGCGCGGCATCGCTCCTCAGTCCGCTTCAATGCAACCGATCCCAATGGTCACCTCGGCCCCGTCAATGCTGCCCCTGTCGCCGCTTCTCCACCATCGGTTCTTAACCAAATAGCGAGTCCGAGCTGCCGCGTTCGCCCGTGTTCGCGTGGTCCCCACGCTGCTGCTGCTGCTGCTCGTGTCCCTCCCAAGTCGTCCTGCTCGCCGCCTTGGAAGTCCATACCAGCGTGCTCGACGTCTCGACGTGGGTCGCTGCGACGTGGGTCGCTGCGACGCGGCTCCACCTTCAGCCACGAACACGATCATCCAGCCATGTCCAATACTCGAGTACATAGGAGTCATCACACGTCTACATGAAACGCCTCTAATCGGGTCGGAGATGTGCGGTGGGTGCGGGAATCCTGGCCGCTGAGTTCGACCACAAAGCGATCTCCTCTCTTCTCGCCATGGTCCCGGCGCTAGGACGCCGCACGGCCGCGCGCTGGCAGTGGCTGCGGGCGGCGTCGCTAACTGCGCGGGCCGTCCGGCCGCTGGACTCGCTGCTGCTGTCGCTGTTGCTTGAAGGCGAGCGCCTCGCGCGGCTGCTTGTCCCCGAGGAGGGGGAGACAGAGGAAGCCAAGAGAAAGGAGGAAGACAGCCCGCATCGACTGATGGAGGAGATGGCGGCCACGCCCGGCCGCGTGCGGCTGCTGGAGCGGCTAAACGCGGTCATGGACATGATGAGCCACGACTGCGGCGTGTCGGAGCCCGAGGAGGCGCAGGACTGGCGCCGCGGCTTGAGCCGGGAGCGGAGCCGAGCGGCGCGGCGGCTCGGCCGGGTCTTGGGCCTCGAGGAGGACGAGGAAGCCGACGCTGAAGCCATTGAGAGCCAAGCGGTCGAGTGGGTCGACAGTTGCGAGCCGGAGGAGCAGGTGGAGCTGCTCACGCTGCTGCTACACGCGGCGGATCCAAGCGGGAGCTTCCGGTGGATGGACCGCGAGATGAAGGCGATCCACAAGGCGTTCGAGCTGGTGGCAACTGCCGCCAACGTCTGTGTCTTGTCGCTGCCTGACTGCTTCGTCCTCCCCTCCGCCATGAGTCCCAGTCAATGCGTCGATGCTGAGGAAGAAGCAGGTGAAGATGAGACCACTCGATTGTTGCTGACGCCTCAAGGTGACAACCGGGCTGATATAGAGGAGCAGGCCGTTCGGCAGGCCGCGGCGTGGACTTCGCTGCGTCACCCGAACGTGCTGCGTCTCTGCGGCGCGTGCCACATCGGCGGCCGGCCGTTCGTCGTCGTCAGCGGCCGAGCGATCAAGCTCGACGCCTTCTTCCAGTCGTTCCGCCCTCGAGTCGTGCGCCACACCGTGTTCGTCCCCATGGTGCTGTACGAGATGGCGAAGGCTCTGCAGTTGGCTCATGCTCGCGGGTTTGGCTTCTCTCGGGGCGATGATGTTGGCATCGGCAGCAGCTTGAGCGTCGACCAGTTCTACTGCGTCCCCAAGGACGAAAGCGTCCGGCTCCTGGCCGCTGGCCTACTCGACGAGGCGGCCATGATCGACAAGCTTCAGGCTCGAGCCGACGACGTCTGTGCTCTTGGCGCCGCCATGGCCGACGTGCTGCTCATGACGGACATCACTCGCGCGGTGTCGGAGACGCTCTGGACGCTCGTCGACCGCATGTGCGAGGGGAACGGCACGACGGCGACCGACGTCGTCACCAGCCTCAAGGATATGCTGTGGAGCCGCGGCGAAGGCCTCGCGCTGCCGAGATATCCTCTCCAGCACGTTACTCCGCCTCGGGACCAGCCCTGGGCTGTGATCTCGCCTAGCGACATCACGCTCAAGCAATCGATCGGGAGCGGATCGTTCGCGTCCGTCCACGTCGGGACCTGGAACGGATCGCTGGACGTGGCGATCAAGCAGATCACGCCGCCAACTGGCGAGAAGGACGCGGACGCTGGCGTTGTGGCGGACCCGGACGCGTTCGTTCGAGAGGTGGAGCTGTGGAGCCAGCTGAGCCACGCCAACATCGTCGAAATGTATGGCGGGTGCGCCACAGGTGACAAGCCGTTCATCGTCTGCGAATACGCGAGCGGGGGTGACCTGCCCGGCTACCTCCGCGCGGACAACCAGTCGCCGGTCATTATCTGGTCGCGACTGCTGGAAGCCGCTCGCGGACTTGAGTACCTGCACCGCAACGGCGTCGTCCACGGAGATATCAAGGGGAACAACATCGTGGTTGGCGCGGATGGTGTCGCCAAGCTCATCGACTTTGGCGCGAGTTTCCTCGTCAGTGAGGGCCAGCCAGAGGCGCTCGAGGGTCTTGGACCGGTGCGCTGGAAGGCGCCAGAGTGTATCTCGGACAAGAATACGCCTGGAGCGTCACCGTCGCAGGCGTCCGACGTGTTCTCGTTCGGGATGGCCATCCTGGAAGCCGTGAGCGGCGAAGCACCGTGGGGGCGGCAGATGGAAGACGTCGCGGTGGCGTTCCAGGTCAAGAACCAGCGCAATCTGCCGAAACAGCCGAGGCAAATGGCTGAGAACGAGATGGCGCTCGTGGTGCGCATGTGCTGCTACGAGCCGGAGGAGCGACTGTCGATGGACTACATCGTCGGCTACATGGAGCGCCTTGTGACCACGCTCGAGTCGCCGGCGAAGATCGCCAGTCCCTCCGCGCTGAGCCGCCAGATCGGCCCAGGCATTGCGGATCTGCTCCGCTTGGCTTCGGTCGATGCTGCTGGCGCTGGAGGTGGCGACAACCAGATCCACGATCCCGACAGCTTCTATCTGACGGCTCAAGTTCTCTGGCAGCGCGAACTCAAGTGGACGAGCGATCAGGTTCGCGAGTTGCTGTCGCATATTGATGGGACGTCCAGCCACCGCGAGCTGTGGGCTGTGCGCACTCTTGGCCAAATCGTGGCCGACAACCAAGCGACAGTCAAGTCGGTTGTCGAGTTGACTCCAGAGGTGATAAAGTCGATGGTGGCGATGATCAAGTCGGAGCTGAAGGAGCACCAGCTCGTGGCGCTGAGCGCTCTCCAGCGCCTCTCGATCGGAAATGAAGTGGTGAAGCACGCGATCGGCGATTGTGGCGGCATTGAAGCTCTGTTGGTCTTCGCGAGAAGCGTCGGTGGCTCACCAGAGACCAAGAAGGCTGCCATCGCCACGCTGCGCAACGCCGTCACCATTCCAGCTAACAGAACGCGCATGGTCCAGCCCAGTGGCGACGATAGCGGGTGTGCGGTGCTCGTTACGGTTGCTCAGAGCGTCACGAGCGGGCGATCGAAGGTAGGTCTGGCGTCGATGCGCTTGAACGCGCTCGGTGCGCTGCGCAACGTGGCGTTCCAGGACCGCGAGTGTGCGTCTGCGATCGCGAAAGCCGGCGGCGTCGCGCTGCTGATGTCGGTGTTGACGACCGGGTCGGACGCAGAGAAGACGGAAGCGGTCGGTGCGCTGTGGAACTTGGCAACGGCAAGCCGATCTCTCAGGGATCAAGTCGCGACGCCGGAGACTGCGGCGACGTTGCTGACGATGGTGGAAGGCGGCGAGGGAACGCTGCAGGAGCAAGCCATCGGCGCGTTGAACGCCGTGCTGCCGTCCGTTCTCCAGGGTCCGACGATCGACAGCAGAGGTGGCGGCAAGCTCAGCGCGGAGTCGGTGATGGTGTCGATGAAGCACGTGGTCAAGGAGAGCGCGAACTCGGCGGTGAGGGCCATGGCCGCGGACTGCGCTCGCCTCGCGTTCGGCTCCGTAGCCGCAGCGTGAGGCGTAAGTCGACAGTGACGACGACGGCGAGTCACATTCGTTGCTAGTGGCGACGCAGCGACGAGCGCAGGACGTGTCGAAGCCTCATCGGCGCGGCAGGAGCTACCAGCTGGCAACTTCTATGATCAGGTTGAAGCTGTCTCGCTAGTCGAATGTAGGTCATGCATACTTTCTTCAAGTATATTTGAGTCGTTCTAGATGTCAATGTGGGTCACTAAGTGAACCGCGTCACTAGACCAGATCTTGTCGCTTGAAGATCCTAGAAAGGACAAAGGCAACACAGCAAGAAAGGCAACCCAAGCTTCATGGGAGTCGGAAACCCGCGCGTCTTGTGTATGCGCAGTACTAGAAAGGAAGGGGGAGGCGCGAGTGGAAGGCTGGTGTCTGGGGCCTCGAGCGATCGCCTCGAGTCCATGGACCATGACCGCGTCAGGGTGAGAGGCTGCGTGCGGCTTGCGACCAGATCCGTGGGGTGGAATGGAGGATGGGTCCAGTGGTCCTGATTTATATGGCGAATTGTATGTCGCGCGGCTGGGTTTGCGCCATGGATGCACCTTATTCGCTCATTCGCCGATCTGACAAGCATGGAGACGGCGGAGGAGGTTCCGGACGCCCGGCAGCGGTGGTGGACGCGCCATGTGGACGCGTTCGCATCACCCGAGAGCCGCTGGCACTCGTCGCGGGCAGCAGGCGGCGGCCTGTCGCGCGACCGCGTAGGGGACGCAGCAGCCAGTTGGCTGTGGCGGCTAGCGGAGGCTCTAAGCGCGGAGGAAGAGAAGGACAAGAGCAAGGAGAAGGACGACGCTTTGCGCCGGCTCGGGTTGCTGGTACGCCGGGTGGATGCGGTGAACGTGGCGCCGCTCGCGGGTGTTCGACTGGCGCAGACCGGACGGCTGGTGCAGGCGGCGACGCGACTTTATAAGACGCTGGAGCGGCTGTCGGCTAAGATGAGGGTCCCAGGCGAGACGGACTGGCTGGAGCAGCTCGAGGCCGAGCGGAAGGAACGGCTTGAAGCGTTGCTGGCCGCTCTGGAGCAGAAGCTACCCGGCTTGGACTCGGACTCGAAGAAGGAAGAGCAGCGCCAGGACGAGAGCGAGAGCCTGGAGCTCGTGACGCTGCTTCAGGCGGACGTGGCAGCGTGTAGCGGACTGTACACTGAGGCGGAGGCGGAGGCCATGGCGCGAACGCTGGAGCAGCTTGAGCAGAGCACCGGGACCGTGCTCGTGACCCTTCCGCCGTGGCTGGTGTCGCCCAACGACGTCGTGATCAACAGGGGAGCGGGCGAGGAGGAAGTCGTGGCCGACTGGCGAGGACTGCAAGTGGCTATGGAGTTCCTTCCGGACTTCGGCGTCGACCGCAGCGAGGCCTGTCTGCATGAAGCGGCGGCGCTGTACAAGCTGAAGCACCCGCGAGTCATCGACTGGCTCGGCGCCTGCCACATCGGCCTGCCGTTCATGATCCGGGAGCTGTCGGATCCGTTGGTGGTCGACGATCAAGGGCCAAGGACTCCGTTGACCTGGCTGGCGCTGAGCGACTGCGTGCTCGCGCTGCAGCTCATCCACGACCGAGGCCTCGTGTACAAGCGCTTCCAGGCCGAGACGCTCCGCTGTCACCCGTCCACTGGCGACATCCTGCTGGACTCGTCCGGCTTGGTCTCGAGCCGTCTGTTGGATGCGCTGGCTGAGGTTAGAGGCGGCAAGGTCGACCCGACGGGTGGCTGGAGTGACTCCGCGACGGAGCAACGCAACGTGTACGACTTTGTCGGCGTCGTCAGAGCTTTGGCGGGCCTGGACAGCCATGTTCGCGAGCACGACGACCATGTGGACGGATCTCCGAGGTACTTCGAGATGATGCGTAGCGAAGAAGCGCGGGAGTACTTGGACTCCATCGCGACCGCAGCTCCTAGCGAGTGCCCTGCCGCGTCGGCGGTGGCGGCCAAGTTGAAGGAGTTCGCGCTCGCAGCTGGAGAAGTCGACGTCGATGAACCGCCTCCGCACGAGAACACGAGCAGCGCAGAGCGAGATGACCCGCTCGACGGCGAGAGCCTCCAGCAGCTCCCTTGCCAGTTCATCCCACGAGCCGAAGTGACTCTGGGCGAGCGAATTGGCGCCGGTGGGTTCGCGTCGATTCATCATGGCAAGTGGCGCGGCTCCGACGTCGCCGTGAAGATCCAGCACCAAGGACCAGACGACGAGGCGCAGGACCAACAGGACTTCCTTCGTGAGGCCAGGGCGTGGGCTCTGGCCAGCAGCCACCCGAACGTGGTCACGTTACTCGGCGCCAACAACGTGGTGTCACCCGCGTTGCTGGTCAGTGAGTACGCGAACGGTGGGACGCTGAGCGCGTGGCGCGAGGCGAACGGCGATGCTGATGTGAGTGCTATCTGGAGCTTCCTCTGCGACGCCGCGCGCGGAGTCCAGTTCGCTCACGAGCGAGGCGTGGTGCACGCCGACCTGAAAGGCAACAACATTATGATCGGCAGCGATGGCGTCGCCAAGATCACCGACTTCGGCGCTAGCGTGTTGGTGTCCGAGACGGACTTGCCAATCGTCACTGGAGCGACACGATGGATGGCCCCGGAGTGCTTGACGAACGACACACCGCCGACGTTCGCATCGGATACGTACTCGCTCGGCATGTGCGTCATCGAAGCCGTGACTGGTAGTCCGCCGTGGGGTCTGAACCTACCGGACGCAGCGGTCAAGTTCCATGTGACGAGGGGGCGTCTGCCGCCGCGATCGCGACAGCTGAGAGACGATGAGTGGAAGCTCGTCCAGAAGATGTGCGCTCTCAACCCGGCTGATCGCATCGGCATGGACGCGGTGGTCGACTTGCTTGAGGCCATCCAACGACGCGCTTCAGCTGAGCGGGACGACATTGCCAGATGGAGCGGCGCGTCGCTTGACGATGTTCAAGACTTCCCAGTGCCAGAAGGACGCGATGAGCACTCGTTCGACTACTTCCCAGCGAGGGACTCGCGCTCGGCCATGAGACTTCGTCCGTTCGATGCGGAGGAAGATCGCATGGACAGTGAAGAAGATACCGACACCCATCGAACCAAGCCGACGGATCTTCCAGCGACACCGGGTGAGGCGGGAGCTGTCCAGTCGAGTGCGACGCTTGCGGCCCTGAAAGACCGCTATCAGGGCGAGACGAACCTCATCGGCTACGCTGTTGGCTGTCTGTCGACTCTCCACGACAGCTTTGGTGGCACGTCCGTCGGTGTCGCCCCGCAGTACAACGAGGCACTGAAGGCGGTGACGTGGGAGCTCGATGTTTTCCAAAGTCACTTCAAGGAGGTGGCTCACAAGTCGGTCGCGTCTGTCGCGACACGAGACCATCTCGACCAGCTGAAGACATTGTGTCAGGCCGTCATCTCGACGTTGGCGGTGGCGGAAGCGGACGCCGCGTCAGTGTTCCAATGGGAATCCAAGTGGACAATCGAGCGAACCCTGCAGCTGAATGAGGCCGTCGGAGTGGTGTGTGAAGCACTCGAGAAAACGGGGAGTGACGCCATACACAATGAGCTGCGCGGGCTGCTTCAGTATGAGCTGAGCAAGCCGGAGCATGGCTACACTGAAGCGCAGAGGACGAGCCTCCAGGAGCGACTGACGGAGATCGAGCGTAAGATCGTCTTCGACACCGCGCCTCCAGCCTGGCTCGTCCCGTGGTACGAACTGCGGCTAGTGAAGAGCGCCAAGGTAAAGACTGCAACGAGCGCGTACCCGACCCCGTACTTGAGCGGTTGGACGCTTCCCGGTGCGTGGAAAGGCGACAAGGTCGACATCACGTTCCTGGCGATGGGCCAAGACAGCGAGATAGGCGAGGAGTTCCAGAAGACCGCGGCCAGGTGGTTCGAGGTGCGTCACGACCATGTGCTCCGCCTGCTCGGCGCTTGCCACGTCGGGCTGCCCATGATCGTGTGCGAGTCGACAAAGGAGTCGATGCGGGACAAGCTGGTTCGCCAACATGTAGGAGAGCCGTGGCGCAAGTGGCTCCGCCATGCTGCTGCCGGTCTGGAGCACCTCCACAGCATGGAGATTGCTCACGGGGATGTGAAAGGCGCCAGCATCATGATCACCAAAGAAGGCGTGGTCAAGCTAGGCCACCTCCGACTGATCCAACACGACTTCAACAACGCCGACGCCGACCCGTCGCTGCGGTGGAAGGCTCCAGAGCTCCTCCGCGCGGACAAGCGTGGCACATTGGAGTTTACTCCGGCGACAGACGTGTACGCGTTCGGGATGACCATGATCGAGGCTGCTACTGGAGGCGACGAGCCGTGGCAGGCGGTCGAGCTTGACATCGCAGTGCGGTACAAGGTCACGACGAAGGACAACGCGCTGCCGGAACGCCCAGACGCCCTCATTGCCGAGTGGGACTTGGTCAAGGGCTTGTGCTTATCCGACCCTTCGAAGCGGCCGGCGATGCCCGAGGTCGTCATGAAGCTGCCGACGCAGGTCACTGACGGAGCAAGCACCGCTGCTGAGGACGAACCGGAGACGCGACCAGACGAGGAGGATCCGGACGAGGTGAATGATGACGACGGGGCCACCTTCATGCAGAAGTTCAAGGCGCCGGGTGCGACCCTCTCTCTCGCCGACGAGTACAACCGTCTGATGGATGATGAAGACTTGGCTCCGTGCCAGCTGGCTGAAGCTGAAGACGACTGCCAGCGCGTTCGAGATCTGATCGAGAGAGTCTGGAAAAAGTTGAGCTGGATGCAACCGGAGGAGCTCCTCCGCGAGCACGACACCGTCCTCCGGTACGCGTCAGTCTTGGACGAGTGGCTCAAGCACATGACCCGCTACGTGCAGTGCCAGCCGCTCGTTCGTCTGGCGTCGCGGAAGACAGTCTTGGAGCAAGCACGAAGCACTTACACCAGGCTCCAGGTCCTAGACAGTGGGAAGGCAACGACGGGTGAAGCCCATGCGCGTCCAATGGAGGACACGAACTTCACGAGCGTGTTGAAGCGATGGCTGAGCCTGAGCGTTCCAGAGATGGAGACCAAGCTCTGCGGAGGCCTCACGACCGTCGAGAAGGAGGAGGCGCTGACGACGCTGAGGTTCGTCGTGGACCACCGCAAAGAAGTCTGTGGCTACGGCAAGGACACCTGTCTATTGCTCCGAGAGCTCGTGCAGCGAGTTGGCGACAGCTTGGCCATCCCAGGCACATGGAGCGCTGAAGTGAAGTTCGTGCCGACGTGGTACGTCCGCCGCGACAAGGTCGGGTTCGTCCAGGACAAGTTCATCGGCCGCCCAGGACGATACACGTCAGTACATCCGGCCAAGTGGCAGTCTTCTCAGACGCACGACGGGACCAAAGTGGCCGTCAAGTGCGTGCATCTGCCGCCAGACGGAGACCGCAGCAAGGTCGCCGAGGTGTTCCGGAACTGCGTCGACAAGTGGCACGCGTGCCACAACACGCACGTCGTGCGGCTGTACGGCGCGTGCCACACTGGGTCGACGCTGCTGCTGCTGTGCGAGCGAGCTGGCAAGGGCAGCTTCGACGACTTCTTTCGCGTCGCCAGGACGCCCAAGGAGCGCTGGAGTCTGTTCCACGGCGCGTCCGTGGGTCTCCGCCATCTCCACGCCGAGAACCACCCGCACGGCGGCCTCAAGCTCACGAACTTGCTCATTGGTAGCGACGGGGTGGGCAAGCTGTCCGATGTCGGCTTCAACGCCGTGATGCAGACACTACCAAGTGACCAAGGCGACACGAACTCGTACTGGGTCGCTCCAGAGCTCATCACCAATGAAGACGTGGCACGGATGACCAAGGAGGCAGACATCTACGCTCTTGGCAAGTGCATCTTGGCCTCGTTCCTGATCGCGGAGGGTCGAACGGACGTTGCCGCTGGCTCGAGCGCCGACTGGACCGACGGCGACCGCCCCAGTGCCATGACAAGCGACGGCGATGACGATGTATGGGCACTCATGAAGGAGATGTGCAGCGAAAGCGCGCGTCCGACCGCAGCCGACGTCGAGAGTCGCCTCAAGATGCTCGCTGGAGAGATCGTTGACTCGGCTCCTGGTGGTGGCATCGACAAGGCTGGATACCATTGGAAGAAGATCAAGAGTAGCGCTGGTGACGCGTCCAAGGCCCTGAGTGGAGCGTCGGGGTACGAAGACGGTGATCAAAAGAGTACTGGCAGCCGTGAGATGTTGCAGACTCTGGGGAACCGGCTGAAGACGGTGCTTGACGCCCTCGAGACGGACGAACGCTTGCTCAGCGACTCGTACTACCAACGCGTCCAAGGTGTTGCCTCGTCGTTCAAGGCGGCCGTGGATGCGTTCATCGCAGGCGGACGCGATGCGAAACTCCGCCTTGTTGCCGGTCGCCACATAGCCAACCTGGTCAAGGGACTGCACAAGCACGTGGACGGCGTGGTCGAGCTGTTCGCGCTGCCGCTGCAGTCCGATTGGAAGGAGACATGGCACCAGCAGCGCGAGCGGCAGAAGTCGGAGCTTGAGGCGGCCTGCAAGGCGAGCGCCAACTGGACGCGCGAGGAGGCCTTCATGCTGTGCTTCTGCCTGCAGTACGAGCGGTTGAAGCATCGTGAGAGCTACCACGAAGACCTGCTCACGACGTTCGACTTGACGGTCAAGAAGGCGCAAAAGGGCTTCAAGGCTGGAGAACGGAGCAAGCTGGCGTACATTCCGGAGTGGTTCGTGCCTCCGTACGAAGTCCAGTTGGAGCCTGGCGAGCGGCTCGGCAAGGGCGGCTTCGGGTGCGTCCACAAAGGGACGAAGCGGGGTATGCTCGCCGCCGTCAAGACCGTCCAGATCGTAGAAGAAAAAGCTGACTCAGGCAAGCAGGCAGCTACGACTGGGGATGTCAAGGCTCCACGACCACCAGTCGGCTCCCCGCTCAGCTTGTTCCTGCACGAGGCGGACGTGTGGTCGCGCCTGAACCATCCGCATGTAGTCAAGCTCTTCAGCGCGTGCCACGTGCCGTCCGAGATGTGCAAGTGCGGCTTGGAGAACACCCACGGCATTGTTGCCAGCTATAACTCGTCTACTTCCAGCGACGCGTCGACTGCGCCGCCGAGTCCTCTTCAGCGCTTCTTCGTGTGCGAGCTGGCTGGCAACGGGTGCCTGGACCACAGGTTCATTCCGGACGAAGACGCCGCTGGACATGCGGCTAGGACGGAGGCGGCGTGGGAGCGGCTGTATGAAGCCGCGCTGGGGCTCGAGTACCTGCACTCGTGGGGGATCGTCCACGGGGACCTGAAGGGCGACAACATCCTGATCGGGAGCGACGGCCGCGCCAAGATCAGCGACTTCGGGCTGAGCATCCGGAAGCAGATCGACATTGGCAAGCGGACCCACGCGACCAGGTGGACGGCGCCGGAGTGCTTGACGCTGTCTGACAAGGCCAAGGCGTCCGGGCAGAAGGAAGGTGCACCGACGACCGCATCGGACACGTACTCGCTCGGCATGTGCATCCTGCAGGTGATCAGCCGCGCTCAGCCTTGGTTCCCCACTGTCAAAAACGCCCCCATTCTCGACAACTCGACGATTGCGTATCGTGTCCGGAGGGGCGAGATGTCAACGAGGCCCGCCTCGCTGACTGGGAAGCCGTGGAGACTAGTGAAGAGTATGTGCAAGTTCGATCCGAGCGAGCGGATGCCTATGAAGGAGGTGGTCGCCAGACTGGCCGAGTTCGCTGGCAAGTCGGTCAGCACCAACATTGACAGGCAGCCTGCCGAAGTCTTCAATGAAGAGACGGTCAAATTGAAGCTCGACGACTTGAAGACGCTGGCGACCAGGCTTGAGCGACGCGGGAACGAGAGCGAGCCGATCGTTCGTGATTTGGTTGATAGACTCGACCGCCTGTGGGGCATTGTGACGACGGCGGGGACTTCAGACGCGAGTGACGAGCAGGGGGATCCTCATCGCTTCCTAGTCGCGAAGCACATCGTGCACTCTGTGGATCTGGTGAAGCGCCACGCGCGTAACCATGTGCTGATCCGCCTCGCTCGGAACACGGCCTTCCTCGCGGACGTGAGCGCCATCCACACGGAGCTCGACTGCCGTGTCGACATGGCTTTGGCTGACGATAGCGCCAGTGGAGAGAGAGATGGCACGGTGGCTTGGGGTCGGCGCGTTCACGAACAGCGGCAGAAGCTAGTGGAGAACGCAAACGACCAACGCTCCTACGTGAACATCGAGGACTTTGCGCTGCTTGACACGCTGGAGAAGCACGGTCAACTGCCGACGGACGAGCCGCTGAGCAAGGAGGACCGCCAGATGCTGGATCAAGTGAGTGTAATGGTGGCTACCCGACCGTCGGAACCGCTCGGTCGACCATGGTTTCTCCATCGGGATCTCGTCAAGATTGATCAGGGGCGTTCTGTGGCGGCGGAGTACGGCACGTTCGCATTGGCCAAACTCGGAGCGATCGTCTGGAAGGGCAAGAAGACGCGCGCGCTCGTCAAGGAGCTGGTTGGGCCAGCGCCAGACTCGCGCAACAAGGCGTTCTTCCAGCCGCTGGACAAGTGGTTTGCGCTGCCGGACCACCCGAACGTGATCAAGCTCTATGGTGTGAACCACGTGATGGCGCCGGCGCTGATTGTGACCGAGTTCGCGACCCACAAGACGTTCGAGGACTACTTTACGAGTCACATGACGTGCGAGCTGTGGCGGCTGTTCCACCAGGCCGCGCTCGGCCTGCAGCACCTGCACAACAACGACATCTTCCACGGCAACCTCAAGAGCAGCAACCTGCTCGTTGGCGACGACGATACGGCCAAGCTGAGCGACTTTGGGCTGTCGCGGTTGCTGAACGTCACCATGACCAGGACGAGGCGGCGAGCGGCCGAGCACGACGTCATTCGGTGGAAGTCGCCCGAGGCGCTACGACAAGAGAGCGGCAAGCTGAGCGCGGCGAGTGACGTCTTCTCCCTCGGGCGGTGCATCCTCGCCGCGCTGTCCGGCGACAAGCCGTTCCCAACCGCCACCGACGACGAGATCATGACCAGCGCGCTGGAGTCCAAGGCGTATCCCCGGCCGGACCGCATCAAGAATGACCGCGAGTGGGATTTGATCGAGCGAATGTGCACGCTAGACAAGTCCAACCGCCTCTCCCTCAAGGACGCCATCAAGGAGCTGGCCGAGCTGGCGCGCAGCAAGGAGGCGGCGGATATGAAGCAGCTGGGCGTGCGCGCCGACCGGAACGTGTTTGGCAATTCGTCACACCCAATCTCCCGAGCCTGCTGAAGCGACAACGCGCGCTGCGATGGGACGACAAGGCCAAGGGCAGCCCTGACAAAGGGTTTGGTGGTGTGTGCGGCTGCAGTTCAAGTATCCTTCAGAGTCGCTTTTGTATCCTCGCGGAGACCTGGATCATTTCACTGCTCATCTGGGCGTTTTATCTCTGAAATTGATGTTCATGGTGGTGTTCTTATCTGGCATTGATGGCTGGCTGCATGGAATCCACTCTCCACGGCATCCCAGTCGACAGTCGAACCTCCTCAGTTGAACGGCAAGATGGCTACAGTCGCGGCTATGCTGAGACGATCCATCCTTGACGATCTTCTGCGCGACTGGCGAACGTCAGAACAATACGTGATTGGCTGAAAAATAGTTTTCTGAGACCAACCATTGGTAGAAAAGAGCGATCCCATTCCCCAACCTGCAGCGCCGCCTGAGATTGAGACTTGAACAGACCCGCCACGTCCTTGATGATCAGCACGTGGATGCCCTGGCCCACAAGCAGCCGCACAATATTCATGGCTCAGTCGAGGCGTACGGCCCACGCATCGGATTAACAGAGCTGGCGCAGGACTTGCCGAGGCTGATGGAGTTGAACGACTTGAGCTTGGACCAGAAAGTTGAGGAGTGAGATTTACCAGTCCACGCACACACATGCACAGCGGCCTTCCTAGTTATTGACCTGCTCTTGATCTTCCCCTTTGCGCTCCATGTGCACTTCCCATGGTGCTGGCGCCATCCGTGGCGAGATCTTCTATCAGCAAACCTCCGGTGCCGCCTCACATCCATCTGGTGGATGCCCTGCCACCACATCCATGTAGGACGCGGATGGGTGGGCCGCTCCACACAGTACGCCGTAGCACGCGCCAGACTAGCGTCGCGCCGACACGGATCCGACACGTCGCCAGTAAAGCACACGCGAGCATCGATGATACTGCCGGCCGCGCTGACGGCGTGAATGCCCTGACACATGTTATCCAGGGAGTTGAGCGATTCGAAGACGCGGATGACGACCGTGCACGCCTTCTGCACCTGCTCGCTGTAACCCACGGCGCCGCGCAGCAGCATCTTGAACGCGATGTCCGGCGCCAGCAGCTCGCGCAGGTTGACCAGCCGACCCCACGGGTCCACGCGCAGGAAGCGAATCACCACGTCGAACGTCAAGCCGCCCCGCATCTCATGTGAGTACGCGTTGCGCATATCGATGGCCGTGGCCGGCGCGATTGTCTCTTGGTCACGTGTGGCCAGCAATGACTCGTGCGTGTTGCTCCTCGTCGTGTCCGTCAGCAGCAGCCCGTCCTTGTCGCGCACAGCCTTGGCGAACGCCTCGGGGCCCTGGTCGACGTAGATCTGGCGCAGCGACTATCGACCCGAGGGTGTGGGAGCATTTAAGACCGGCACGATGGGGTTCACCTTGAACGGTGCAGGGCCGATGGCGTTCAGTGCTTTCTCCGGGACGTTGATGATTGTGTTGCCGATGCACTTGATCAACTTCCGGCTGCGGTTCGTGGTCGTGGACAATCTAAGCAAGTCCAAGTTCTCGGCGATGTAGCTTGTGTCGACCACGCCGCGGATGAAGTCCGAGTGTTTCAGCACCTTGATCAGAAAGCTCTTAAAGGTCACCACACCGCGCACGCGGAACTCGTACAGCGCGCGCGCCAACACCTCGACGAGCCGTGAGCGGCAGTGTAGCGTGATGTGCGGCCGAGAAAGCCCGGGTCGTCGTCCAGGCGGATACCCATGCCGCTGGGGCTGTGGAACATCTCGGTCACGCCAGAGTCCGGCTGGAAACCCGTCGACGGGTCCTCCGTTGTCACACGACAACATATCGTGGTCACGAGGCACGATCTTGTCCTGGCTCATCCCGAGGTGCTTGAACGACTCGCCTCCTACCAGGCAGACCAGGCTCTGCGCCGAGTTGATGGCCTTGATCTCCTCCGTGATCGTGTGGTTTACCTGGATGCGCGGGTTGACCTCGATGAAGTTGTGGCGGCCTCCTGGTCCACCAGGAACTCGACCTTGCCTGCGTGCAGGTACCTGGTGGCATTGACGAGCCGCACCGCGTTGCCGATCATGACCTGCTTCGTGGCGGGCGGCAGGCCGACGGCTAGTGTCGTCTCCAGTATCTTGTGGTGACGGTGCTGCACCGAGCAGTATCGATGCCACAACTGCGCGGCCTCACTGTTGCCGTCGCCCAGCATCTGCGCATTGACGTGGCGCGGCCTGTACCACGTACCGCTCGATGAAGCGATGCCGCTACATTAGTTTGCACGCGGAGACCTGGAGCATTTCACTATGTTGGACCTCTCAGATGAATGGCAAGATGGCTACAGTCTTACCCGACCCCTCCAGGAGACAATCCAACACGGCGCTCTTTTGCGCGACTAGCGAATTGCGATGTCAAAGCATACGTGATTGGCTGAAAGAGACATTTTGAGACCAACCATTGGTGGAAAACATGATTCGCACTGCGACCCATTCCCAGTCGTCCTGTCTGCTTGATGGACGGCGCGAAAAAAAACGGAGTAAGATGGCTACACTTGATGCGGGGCGGCGATTGGGTCGATGCTCGACCACTCGAAGTGTCGGCTTTCATCCTCGGCAGTGGGAGTGATGCAGGAGCGGGAGACGGTGGGAATGAGGGGGCTGTGGGGCCTTTGCTCGGTTATAGTTTAGCTGACGGTGGTCCAGTGCCGAGCGCGCGAGTCCATCGGTGGCAGTATGTACAAGTCAAGTCGCATCGTGGCAGGACAAGTGCAGCGTGTCGAGAATGCAGCAATTTCCTGTAGATGTGCAGTTCATCATGATAATTTGCATGGCATGGCGATGATTGCGACCAACACGAAGAATGAATGCACAGAACGCATTGCCTTCGTTCGGGAAGTGATACACCTGCTGCGCTCCATGGCGGTTCCTCCGGCGCCGGCCTGCACCACCATCTACGGCTGCAGCGCTCTCGTCCTCGTGTCTCCACCCATCCCCGCTCCTCGATCAGCATCAGCTGCCGCGCGCGCTGGCGTCAGCGGCGCTTCTTGTGGCGCAGCGCCGCCGCTGCCATCGTCGCTCGTTTTGCGCGGCCTCGCGGCAGCAGCCACTCGGCCAGCGCCACGTACAGCGCCAGGAGCAGCAGCACGGCGCCCGCGACGGCTGGCAGTCCGCCCAAGTGCGCGACCGTGTCCGCGAAGCCGACGCCAGCCTCGAAATCGGCGTCCTTCGCGTCCATCGACCACTTCCTACTCGACTCGACACGCGTCGTCTTGCGGTTGGATCTCGAGGTTGAATATGCGGTTCCGCAGGCTTTTGGATCAAGTTGGCACGCATTGGACTTTCCTTGCCTACCATTTATGCGCGGTATATGTGTTAATAAGGGTTGCTGAAAGGTGCGTTTCCCCTGCCCCTGCCCGAGACCTACCTTTTCACAACCAATCACTGGCCGCAATCGCTTGCTGTACTACCTTGTTTTGATAAAACCTTACCAAGGGGCGGACCCTCGACCCTGAAATGACACCAACACACCTTGTTTTGCAATTATTTAACACTATCCTTAGCAACGCTCCAATAAAACCTCGAGTTGGGGGGGGGAAGGGGATAGAGGGGGTCGGGGTCGGGACACAAATTTAAACGCGCGGAGACGAGCAACGCACTGATACTCAGGACGAGCAAGCGCGCGGCAACCGGCAACCGGCGGACCGGACGCACGGACGGACGGACGGAACAGGCAGCTATCGCTTCCGACAGCTGAAGCCGAGTGGCAACCGGCCGCGGCAAACGCAGACACGCACCGAGACGACGCCACACGTCTTTCTCTCATTTGACAAGGCAAAAAGCGGAAAGTGCGGCAACCCAACGAGAAGGTGCAGCTTTGTGCGTGGTGCTGGTGGCGGTTGCTTGCCTTTCCGGATGCGGACCAGCACATTCCTCGCTAACCGGTGGTTCATGAGCAGACCGCGGATAAGAGGCAACGGTCATAAGTGCTCGCCGCTAAGAAGACAGGACGCCGCGCAGTGCAAGGTGAGTGGGCGACGGAGGAGAAGGCATGGCGCACTGGAGATGGCGACGCGCGCGGTGCTCTGGCGATGGAGCTGGAGGTGGCGGGCGACGGACGGAATGACTGACTGTGTCGGTGTGTGGGTGTTGATGCGCTGGCGTAGTGTCGGAAGAAGGTGGTGCGCGTATAAATATCGGACAGGCGTGGACAGGAGCAGCTGGAGAAAGGTACGTCTGGGGCGGACCAGGCGCCGGGGGAGGGGCGGGAGAAGGGCAGGGCCAGGGGCGAGTGTAGGGGCCGGACGGACGGACTGACAGGTACTGTTGGGTTGGACGCGCGCGACGCAGGTCTTCGCTGTTGCTCGAGGGGAAGGAGGAAGGAGCCCGAACCAGCGCTATTGGTACGCTCCGCGGTGAAATGGGCGGCAAGGGCTGGTGCGCCGCGCTGCCGAACGCGCGTCGAGTGCCCCCATGTTCAAGCTGCGATGAAGGCGCTTTAGCTAATTATACGCTCGCGTGCTGGTGCTATTCGCAGGTGCGGGCTATTCTCTGCAGGCCAAAGCCGACGCCGAAGATAGCGCCGGCATGCCTCGCGCGCCTCTCAAGGCGGTGGCGGCGACGGCGAACGGCCAGAACCAGCAGCAGCCGCAGCAACACGGGCATCAAGCAGCGGCCGCCAGCATGCAGCAGCAGCAGATAAAGCAGCAGCAGGACGAGCAGCAACAGCAGCTGCACCAGCAACTCCAGCACCAGCAGATGCAGCAGCTCCACCAGCAACAGCACCAGTTCCAGCTCCAGCAGCAGCAGCAACACCTCCAGCAGCAACTTCAGCAGGCCCAGCAACTCCAGCAGCAGCAACAACAACAGTCACTTCAGTTCAATTCTGGCCTTCCAGGATCTGCGGCGGTGTCTCTCGGCCAGAATCCCCCGCCCGCCAGCATGGTCGCCGCCGCCGTACAAGTTGCGAGCGCGAACCCTGCGAGTCTCACCGGTGCTGCCAATGTGGTGGCCGCCGCGGCTGGAGGGTACCCGTTCCCTCGCAACTCGCCCGAGTTCGCGTGCGAGAACGTCGGGGACCGCGTCAAGGGCAAGCGGCGGAAGTACTGCCCGCACGAGGTGACGGCTCTGGTGCTCGGCGTGCAGCGGTATGCGGACGACAGCTGTCCGTGGAGCTCGATCCTACGCGACCAGCACCTGGGCCACCTGTTCCACGGCCGGAGCGGCGTGGACCTCAAGGACAAGTGGCGCACGCTCATCAAGACGCGGCCGGAGCTCGCGGCCTACACGGAGAACCGCAAGAACCACCGCAAGTACCGGCCGTTCTCGGCGTCGGAGGAACGCGCGCTGATGGAGGGCGTCAAGAAGTACAACGGCCAGCGCAACGTCTGGTCGCTCATCCTGATCGATAAGGACCTCGGGCCGCAGTTCAACGACCGGTCCAACGTCCAGCTCAAGGACAAGTTCCGCACCATGCGGCGCTCGGGCACGACATCGTCGCTGGTAGTGGCCAACCCGTCCAGTCGGCGATCTTCGTCGTCGACGCCGACGTCTGGGACGAGTCGACAGGCTTCGAGCACCGCGATGAGCCGGCCACTGACGCCCACTTCGGCTGCGCTGTCTGCGGCCGTGTCTTCAGCACTGAGTGGAAGGAATAACGCGAGCATCGCGGCCGCGAGCCAGCAGGCCGCGAGCTTGCTCGTCCAGCAGAGCAACAACGCAGCGTCGGCGCTGTTCGCAGACCCCAACATGTACCTGGGCGGCACCTACTCGATCCCGCAGCACATGCCGCAGATCGCACAGACGCCGACGATGAACATCCAGCAGATGAGCGTCCAGCAGTCGCGGCAGCAGCCATCGGCATCACATGTGCAGCAGCAGCAGCAGCAGCAACAACAACAGCATGCACAGGCTCAAGCTCATGCCATCGCTCAAGCTCAAGCTCGCGCGGCGCAAGCCCAGCTGGCGCAGCTACAGGCGCAGCAGCAACTCCGGAACCAGACACAGCAGCAAGTGCAGGCACAACAGCAGCAGTCGAAGCAGTACCAAATGCTGACGGTGCCCGGGAACTCGTTCAGCACGGGGTTGTCAGGCTACCAGTTGATCGGGAACCAGTTGGTGCCGCAGCAGGCGCTGTACTACTCGATGCCTCCTCCCGCTCAGTCGCAGTCGCAGCAGCAGCAGCAAGCGCAGCACGCACAGCAGGCGCAACAGGCTCAGCTGCAGCAACAGCAACAACAGATGCAGCAGCTTCAGCACCGGCAACTCCAGCAGCAGCAGCAGCAACTTGCAGCCGCCGTCTTGGCTGCGACGCAGCACCAACAGCAGCAACAGCAACAGCAAAAGCAGCAAAACGAACTCCAGCAGCAACATCAACAGCAACAACAACAGCAACAGCAGCAGCAACAGCATCAACAGCAACAGCAGCAGCAGCGAGGAGCTGGTCGGGGTCGAGGTCGAGGCCGCGGAGGTGGAGGCCGAGGTCGAGGAGGGCGAGGCAGGACCGACAAGGGCGGCGATGGCGTTGAAGTCAAACCAAGCCCAGTCTCGCCACCGATCGAGAGTCTATTGCAGATGCCGGCAGCCTCTTCCAGCGGACTAGCGAGCACCAATGACGCATCAGGTAAGGTTACCGTGCAGTCTGGGTGGCTGCTTTGATCCACCGGCACTGAGAAACGACGCATTGTTGTGTTGTGCACACAGGTCGAAGCAACATCCGCGACTTGTAACAGGCGCGCTCGGTGCTGTTGGCGAGGACGCACCGCTGACCCACCCATCCGCGTGATAGACTCGGCCCCCTCCAGCGTCTCGGCGAGTGGTGAGAGGCGCTCTCCCGCTTTCCTTATTATTGCGGCTCGAGCCCTACCGAGAGCCGCAAGATTTTGACGACCAGCGTGTCGGGAGCTGGAGAAGACGCCTTCACGGTCCTCGGGCAGCGACGCGGACCTGGAGCTGGACGGGAGCAGGGGTTGTGAATAGTGTCACGTCGTACCATAGGCATAACAGAGAGGCAGCAGATGCAGTTCCAGCACAAGATCAGGGAGAAGCGGTTGCTGGCGAGGCAGAAAGAAAAGAAAACACGCTCATCGTATTTGTACCACCAACATGTTGACATCAATGTCTTTGGCGAATACGAAGCGGTCTCAATGGTGCAGCAACGCCAAGGTCCAAGGTCGGAACAGCATGCTGGTGGAAAAAATTATCAAGACATGCAATTGGTGGATCCACTTACATTTACCAATATTAACGAGTACTTAACGAGGGCAGTCTCTACACTTGTCCGAACTGTGCACTTTGGTCCGGCTTTGCGGTTCAAATTGATGAGTGCTGGTCGACATTCACTTCACTCGTTATGATCCGCTGCTAGTGAGGTGGTCCACGTAAATTTCAACATTTCCGGGGGTTGCGGCGACATAAATTACGAGCAGTCAGACTATCCGTAATTTATATCGCTGCAACCCCCGGAAATGTTGAAATTTACGTGGACCACCTTGTACTTTATCGTGGGAGTGATGGTCGCTGCCACTTTGTCCAAAAGTGAAGGTCGTTTTGACCGGTGTGTACCCATTATGTTTGCGCTGGATCGCACCCAGAACCCATCACTGAATCAAACATCATCACCCACCTGTTGACGTTTCACTTGAAGAAAGTATGTCGCACCCGTCACCGCAAATGGCTGCACTTCGCCTCCCACCACACGCTCCGCCTCGCCTCTCATTCACCAATTGGACGCCAAGAGACCGCTCCACTGCCATCCTGCTGACATGGCCATGACCCACGTCGCTCCCCAGCGACTGGCAATGCAGTCAGACCCCACCAAGGCCGCGCTGTGGCGGGCTTCGCTGCCGTCCCCCTCGTCGTCGCCGTCTTGTTCGTCGCTGCGGCCAACGTTCCTGTCGAGCGAGTGCTCCTTCGCCGTGTCGTCCTCCTCCTCGTCGTCCCCGCTGCTGAGCGACTGGATGTACTGGCAGCGCGACGGCAGCCGCAACCCGCACTGCTGGACCAAGGTCTTCGCGGTGCTGTGCCGCGAGTTCCTCTGGCTCTTCAAGCAGGACGCGGCGCCTCGCAGCGCGCTCGTGCAGCTCGCGGTCGCCAGTGTCGAGGCCGTCGGTCCGCGCCAGCTGCGCGTCACCGACCCGAGCGGCGAAGCTGTCGACCTGTGGCTGCTGCGCGATGACGCGGTTGACAGCTGGCGTGGTGCGCTGGAAGACGCGGCCGCGTCGACGCTCGAGTTCTTCGACGCGCACCCGCAGGCCGCGCAGGTCCACTTATTGCCCCGCGAGAGCTTCTACCGCGGCACGCTGGCCGAGTTCCGGCGCGTCACGAGGCGCGAGCGGATCCGACGGGCCGTGCACAAGGTCGCCGAGAGCTGGCGAAGACACCTGCACAGCGTCGCCGGTCTCGACAAGGACATGGATACCGGCAAGATCTGCTGAGGCGACTCGGTGAGGCAGGACTCGAGATATTTAAACCAGAGCGGTAGATGCTGCAACCTCGAGTGCAATGGAACCTCCGTGATGATGCAAGTCAATTCACTGGCAGCTGCTTCGAGTCGAGCGTGGCCTGCAGCCATTTATCCTGGATCGCGACTGGTTCTAGATCGCGATGGGTACAGCACGTGTCGACAGAGTCCGGAGTGGATTCCAACTGGTGGCGATCCAGGTACATCAACCACGACATGACCGTTGCCGGTGTCATGGATGTGGAGGTTCCACGCTGAGCTGTTGGTGCGCCTGCCACGGTGGCTGCCATTGGAATCGACACGCGCGCGTCAGTTGTAAGTTGCCGAACGGATGAGCCTTATGGTCGATCGGTGGTGCTGCCTACACCACACGCGACCTGAACTGGTTGAATTGAAGGTCTCATGTCGACCAGAGGGCCGCACGAACGAGAATGAGCCGTTGCAGCCAGGAAACCGCGCCGAAACCTTCTGCTTCTCGGCGGAGTCGGCAGTGAGACCACCTGGCGCGCTGGCCGCCACAGAAATGCCCATCGCTGCGGCTCGCGATCTTTTTCGAGACGGCTCACCCGAAGAGCCATAGTATGGACGCCACGCTTCGCGTTCGTGGTTGCTCGCAGCATGTCTCGGCGTCCTTGTGGCTCTAAGCGCGACGCGTGAGATCCGTGGCACCGACGACCCGCATGACCAAGACCTTTGGGCCTGCGTGGATCTGCACAGGCACTCGCGGCGCCGGGTGCTTTTGCGGAACGGAATCGAGTGACTCCACGGGCAGCGTGACGCGGCCAAGAGACCGACCGACACGCCTATTTCGGCGTGGAGAGAGACTCGCCGAGCCACAGGTCCGGCCAATCCCGCGGGATGCAAGGCGCGGATGGCACCTCAAGTCGACCGATCCGAGATTCCAGATGGTGCAATTGTTTCAGTATCTGTCAATATATTCAGCTTGATCATAATGTAATGTACTTGTTTACGGGATGGTATGTGCAACGCATTGTGGAGACACGTCACCAGGTGCAACGCCTTGCTGCAACCGATCCAAGCGCCATCAACAGTGTTAACGCGCCTTGGCCTCTTGTCCGTGTCATGAGCTCAGCTCGATCATTGGGCGAGCGCTTTAGTCGGCCTCCAGCTTGGGCCAAGGCTTGGTTGTCTTCTCGTCGCTTGGTCGAATGACCGCTCAATGCTCGACTGGACTGCACTCGAAAAGCACGGCGGCAAGTGTTTGCACGCGTTGGGTGTCAAAAATGGCGGGTGCTCGCTCTATCGTTCGATGTTTCTCTTGCTCAGCCAGAGAGGCGCACTTTCCGAGCAGCTCGCCCATCTACCTGGCTACTCTTCTGACTATTTCTAAAACCAGGTGGATTGGCATTCCTCCCCCTCTTTCACCAAATGGAAAACAAGCGTTCTGATATGACGACCTCGCGCGTTTTGGCATTGATGTGTGATTCGAGAGAAAGTTGCCAAAACACGGTGTGCTCACTCAGTATTCACACAGCGCGCAAAGCCGCGGTTTTTCGAACAATACGGCGTCTCGTGCCTCTTTTCCGCACAATCACAATCCGCCCCACAACGTCGTGAACAATCGACGGCTGCCGAATCGCCTCATCTGCCGCCCTGCCGCGGTGGTGGGCGTCTCCGACGGATCGACGGACGGACGGACCGCCATCGGCAATCCGCGAGTCCAGGTCGCACTTCCCTAAACGGTCACCCGCCGCCGTACCGAATCAGCCAGCCACCCGGCCAGCCAGCGATCCGCGGTCACGGTACTTGACTTGCCGCCCTCCGCAGCGCTGTCCACACCCGCATTTCCCGCGTGGCCCGCGAATCGGTCCGTCGTCACCCTCTTGGCGCTCGTTTGTCGCCTTCTGGAGTCCATCAGTCCCGCTCCGCGACTCGAATCAGACCGGGCCTCCTTTCCTCTTATCCAGGGCCCTCCGCCGGCCCGCCTGTCCGCGATTCCGCCCTTCGGTCATGCCAAGATGCAGGCCCCGCCGCCGTCCGCGCTACCGCCTTCCGGCCGTGGCCAGCGCCGTCCCCGGCCGGTGCTAGCTCCTCAGTGGTCCATCGACAACTACCACCAGCTGCGCGCGAGTATGATCGCAGCTCCCTGTCCCGAGTCACCGCAGATCGCGTCTCCGACCTCCACAACGGCCGCGTCGAGCTTCTCGGGGACTTCTCGGCGCCGTAAGCGCCTGTCCATGGGTAGCGGACGGCCGTCGTCGCCCTCGGAGCGCAGCACGAACGAGTCGCTGCGGTCCACGCAGCTCACGGCCACGTCCAGCGACCTGCTCGAGATGGAGTGGGCCGACGGTGACGACGACGACCAAGTGGACGCCGACAGCCTCGACTCGCGCCGCCGGCCACCGCTGCGCGACTGGGTGTACTGGCAGCGCGACGCCGCGGGCCTTCCCGACTGCTGGACGCGCGTCTTCGCCGTCTACAAGGCGCCGCAGCTCTGGCTCTACCGGTACGAGCTCGCGACGTCCCAGACGCTGCTGCTCCGGCTCAAGGTCACGCGCGTCGAGGCCGGACAGGGCGGCGCGCGTCAGCTCACGCTCATGGACGCGGCGGCCGGTCGGGACGTCACCATCTGTATGCTGGACCTGTCGGCGTTCGAGGAATGGCGGCTGCGCATCCGCGACGACGTGTACGCGCTCGCGGACGAGGTGATGGAGCAGCGCGCGTCGGGGGAGAACAGCCAGCTCGCCGTCGTGGTTAGGGACCGGCGGGCCAGCAGCACCGGGAGCCACCACGGCGGAGCGCTGGGCCGCGCGCTGTCGACGGCAGTGACGAGCTTCAGGAAGAGCCACAGCGAGCCAATCGGGTTCCTCCGCCACCGGCCGCACCACGGGGATCCTGGCTTAACCAGCAGCGGACACGTGAAGAAGTCGGGGTGGAGGACGGTCACGCGCGCGCTCTCGGGCGTGTGGAAGCACGGCGCCGAGCGCAAGCAGCTCGACATGTGAGGTGGTGCTCGTTTTGTGTTGTCAGGTGTACGAATACGCTCAGTTCGAGTGACTTTAATATAAAGAATTGTGAAAGACAAAAGACAATAAAATCGAGATTGTGGATCATGTTGAAGTGACCCGCTCCCAGGGTGAATTAGATCCCGCTGCTGCTGGTCGCGCTGCGTTCGCAGTCCCCAGCCGGGATCTCGGAACGCGTTGGATCCTCTGCAACGTTATCAAGCACTTCAAGGAATCCCGCTCACCGGCTGCTTTGGCAGCGCGCTCTTTACATGTCCGTGTTTCCCTCGATGTGGATCTATTGGTAACGCAACGCAGTCATGCTATCGGCCGCGGAATCAAGAAGTCGGGACCATACTCCTGCCGTAGGAAGGCGTGCGAGTCAGCGAGCGCGGCGAACTCGGCGCCGCCTACCTTGACGGTCGCGTACGGCTCGAACGCGCGGCTCTCGACGCGGTAGCTGTCGTTGCGCGCGCGGTCGATCTTCCAGCGGGTCTCACCATCCTCAGGGGTCATCGGGTACAAGTCTGCGTACGGCACATGATACTTGCGCCTCCGGGAGACGCTCCGGTCGTACAAAAAGCCCGCGAGCGGGTGCGTTGGCGCGATGCACACGCGGTACAGCGAGTCCTTGAACATGTGGTAGCCGCGCGCGATCAGCGCGTCCTTGACCTTCTTCATCACCAGCTTCTTCTTGAGATTCTTCCGGAACCCGATGTCGACGTCCTTGGTGAACGGGATCACCGCCTCGTTCCTCACGGCGCCAAGCAGCGAGCCGAACACCAGCGCCAGCTGCAATCCCTCGGCTCTCAGCGCGTCAAACACCTCGACGAGCAGCAGGTGCAGCACACTCGCGTACACGCAGGGCGAGTCGACTCCCAGCAGCTCCTGGCTCGCAGTGCTCGAACTCACCACGTCGCCGTCGTCTCGCCGGTACGCCTCCTCCTCGTCATCGACCTCCTCGCTCCCGCTACGGAACGACTCCATCTCCTCCTCCTCTTCTTGGTCATCGAACTCGCCGTCATCACCGTCTACATCGCCGTAGCCCTCGTCGTTGGCGTCTCCATCCGCAGAACTCCCTGGACGCATGACTTGGCCGCTGGCGGCCAGGTCGACGAGCTTGCGCCAGTTCCATCCCAAGCTGTTGACGCACCGCGCGTCGCCTCGGGTGGGCAGGCAGTAGCTCCACATGCTGCTCTCGTGGTATGCCGGGTTGCACAGCCTGCGGTGGTCTCCTCGCAGCTCTGGTGGCTCTTCACCCGCCCTGCTTCGTCCGACCACGTCGCTCCCCGCTCTTTCCCTCCTGCTCCACACTCCTGGACAGCCTTTCGTCCCCGCAGAGACGCTCCGCACCCTCCTCCACTCTCTACAACCTTCAAAATGGGCGACTTCGAGCAGTACGTCGTGCCAGAGGCTGCTGAGATGATCAACTTCAAAGGTGGGTCAGCCTGCGCCGCCGATGCCAAGATCCGCGCGAGCGCGGCGCTCAAGTTCGCCGAGGAGGACCCGATGTTCCTGCAGTACGGGCACATCCTGGGGTACCCCAAGTCCCGCGCATCGCTGGCCGAGTTCCTGACCA
>JAADXY010000321.1:0-27666 GCA_023338065.1 Phytopythium montanum
CGGGGGGGGGGGGAGTCTCGCGTCTGATAACCTCTGACTAATGCAGCAGCCACAGGTGGACGTTGGCGAAGCAAAGTGCGTCGAGTACTGCAGCAAGCGACGTGGTCATCAGCGCCTTGCTGTCGAGGGGCGGGTGGGCCTGCTTCTGCCGCGGGGATGCTCGTTCTCAGACGGAGCCAAAACAGGCAGCGACCGGGATTCAAGCGTCCTGTTCCCCGCTCTGTACCGGTCTCCGCTGCAACTGCTGCATGTTGCAGCTGGAAGCAACAGGGGCGTCCTGCCTCGGATGAGTGTGCGCTCATGGTGAGTCTTCCATCTCCACACTGTCGGGTATTCACACGCTGTTGGCAGCCATGCCAATGACCGACCCACTCAAAGCAATCCAGATAACTGCGCTTCCCTGGTGTTGCGTCTTCGCTCAACTACTTGCTTTATCCGCATGCACGCCGGACGCGTGCCGGACCGGCAGGCGGCTGGCGCGTGGGGCCTCAGCCCAGCAGTGCGTCTCACTCTCACCCTCGGTCTATGAACACCACGCCTCCATTCTCCAGACTACAAGAACGCCACACGCTCGGCCTCGCCCCCACGCACGCGCCGCCTTCTTCACGGAAGCGACCGGCTATAATACCGGCCATCCTGCGCGTTCACGCGG
Organism: Phytopythium montanum; assembly: GCA_023338065.1. Taxonomy (NCBI): domain Eukaryota; phylum Oomycota; class Peronosporomycetes; order Pythiales; family Pythiaceae; genus Phytopythium; species Phytopythium montanum. The sequence goes on from JAADXY010000321.1 coordinate 653, forward strand.
TCCCAACGCATCCAAAAGCGGCAGTCGCCCTCAGGCTACCGAGCAGAAGACTCGGACGAGTCCAACCGCTGAGCAATCGGCAGCGAGCTCTCTAACGGTCTGGACCGTCATGTGCTCAGCTCGACAGCGTCATGCTTGTGCTGCTGACCGCCCTGGTCGTTCGCCGCGTGGCATTGCGCTTGGATCTCCAGCACCTTCCGACACCCGCGAGGCGCCTCGGTCTCGACCTGGACGTGCAGTTGTCCGGCCCTGAAGTTTGGAGCAATCAATGCCCAGCACCACGAGTTAGACTCCCGCCATTATGCCAACGTGAGTAACCAGGTAGGGAGGGGTGTGGACGTACCGCTGCAGGAACTCGTCCTCCAGGTCCAGGCCTTGGCAGTGCAGGAAGACGCTCAGCACGACCGCGTCTCCGTGCAGTAGCTCGACGCCGGCCACGCCCGCCATGGTGCACAGCGAGGCGTTCACCGCAACCACGTGAGGCGTCAGGTGCGCTCCAGATCCGATAGTGAAGGGCGCCGCGAGTCGCCGGCCGTCGCCGCCAGAGGAGACGGCGATGCGGTCCGTGAGACGCACGCGCGCGCTCCCCATGTTTTGCACCACGACGTACAGCTCGACGACCTGCATGACGGCCGCGCGGCCGCCCACGAGCACCGTGCGCGTCGTGCGGCCGTTCGAGCGGCGGGAGAGCAGTCCCCAGGCGCTCACATTCTGCCTCCTGCCTGTCGCGAAGTGGAAGCCCGCGGACTGGAGCGTTGTGTCAACGAGAACAGAGGTTAGAGTGGGCTGGAGGCGCTACAACAGGCACAAATGCAGGCTCACCGTGATGGAGGAGCAGTCCGGCATGCGGTTGGCCGCGTGCCACATAATCCACTGCTGCCGAGCTGGTAGGAGCTGTGGGTTCCTGGCAGGGACTCTCCAGCGACGTTGAGAGAGCGACACCCAGAGATCCTCACGCCGTGCTGCAGTGCGTAGCTCCTTGCACGTCTGCATGACGCTCGCGAGAGCCCACGCGTCGCAGAACTGCAGCACCGCCGGGACTTCGAGCGCGGCCCAGACCGCCGATGAAGCGCCAGCTGAGGCTACAGCTGGTTGAGCGTCCCAATTGGCGCTGGGTCCACCACTTGTCTGTCCTTCTTGAGCGTCCATGGGCTCATCAACCGCGCTGCCCGGCTCCGAGTCGACGCGCTCCAGTCGTCTCCGCTTGGAACTGGTGCCGACCCCACCGCTACGACCAGCACTTGCGTCTACTGCGAGAGATGCAGGCATGTGGTGGCTCACCATTGAACACGGGAGCCAGACCATCGAGGCCAGCGGCACTGCCGACCCTGCACCAGCTCCCCATGGACTCGTTCCAGCCGCGATCGGCACCATTGCGTGATGTCGGAGCCCGGCACTCGAGTGTCGAGCCGGCAGCGCGATCGGGACGGCAGTAGTCGGCTTGCGGCTCGAGTTCTGAGTAACTGAAGGGGGGAGGGAGGCGCCGACAGAGCCGAGCCGGACCTTGGCGGCCGCGAGCTCGGCCGTGAGCCCCTCGATGCGCTCGATGGCCTTCTCCAGCACCTTGGCGCGGTTGAGCTTGCGGTCCTCGCGCAGCTGCAGCAGCTCCATCAGCTCCTGGAAGCGCGCGTTCAGGTCCTTGCGGTTGATCTTGGCGCGCTTCTTCTTGCGCTCGTAGTTGTCCTCGAGCTGCAGCAGCCGCGCCGTCGCCTGGGCCGGCCCGAGTCGCGCGTCCGTGTCCAGCGGCCCATCGTCCAGGCTCATAGCAGCAGCTCTAGTGCCCGGGACCAGGTCCAAGTCGTCGTTGGCGCCGAGAAGCTCGTCCAGAAGCGTGGACGACAGCGCGCCGGGGACTGGCGGGTGGTCTCCCGACGCCGCGAGGAACGCGCTGAGCTCCTGCAGCTGCGCTGTCGTGGGGGCTGGCGCTAGCGGCGGCGGCTCGAGCGACGCGTTGCTACTGCTGCTGCTGCTGCTTGAGGAACTGCCGTCATGATGCTCGTCCGTTGGCCAGAAGCTCGGGGCATTGCGCGCGGCCGCCTCCATCGCGGGCAGGGGGCGATCGCAAGTGGGCGGCCGGTTGAGTTTGCGCCGAGGTCGGTCGTTGCTCCTCGTCCAAGCAGCAGCGGCCGAGACGCAAGCACGCGCAGGAGAGGCAATCGCACCGCGCACTGACCTAGTGAGTGACATTCTCTGGGTGGGGGAGATGGCCGAAGTTTCGAGAGCGGTGGTAATGCAAGACCTTGACGAATTGATACTTGAATTTCCTCAAATGCAAACTATAGATGCATAATTGTGTTGATACATTTTATCTACTGCCAAAATTGATAGTAATTGTCTGCATTGTAAAACGGTCACGGTCTGCCGTCAGACAGCATGAGCAGCAAAGGAAGGAAACGGCTGGGAGTGGCTAAAATTGGATCGTCGGAGCGATTATTGGACGAAAAGAGGTGTCGACGAATCAGCGCAATTTTGGCGAATCAAAGCCGAGAATCATTCCATCACTTCTGACTTTGTTTGCACTTCAACTGCAGATCAACGCGTCCAATCCGATCGACCGACGACGCCACTCATGTCCGAGCTCTGCCTTCAAGCAACGAGCCGCCATCTCGCGAAGACGCTCGTGGGCGTCGGAGCCTGTTCACACGCAATGGCAACTGCCAACTGAGCAGAATGCCATCCAGGCATCGATTCGTTCCAGCACGCGGCCAACAATACGACCTCCTACACGCAGGTGAAATCTTCACCGCCATCTTGCCTCCAGCGCACTGAAAGGAACCTCCACCACTTCCCAGCATCTAGCTGTGCATGCAGCGCGTTCTGGCAACTTGTGTTGCTTCTCTGGCTTCTCTGGCTTCTCTGGCGCTTCACTGGCAGACCGGCTAACGGAGACGCTTCAACATCGGCCAACATCAGCTTGAGAGCGGCCATGCCATTCGTGTGCATCGCTTCCGCATCCAGATCTGAAGAAATGCCAAAACTGGCGCGGCAACGAACAGGAGGCTCGCACACACCCGATTGCTTCGCGGCGCTAGCACCCTACGCAACTAGGCGCTGGACACCATGGGTCGTGTTCAGGCGCAATGTCATGGCCAACCTCAACCGCAATGCACGCCTGCTTAACGTCGCCGGCGTCGGTTTCCATCTGCTTCGCTGAGCTCACACATTTGGTGGGAACGCGGTCGCGCGCATCGATTCGTCCCAGCCCGAGGCCAACACCAGAACTTGGCCCGGGCCAAAGAGCGCCTTCTGGCTGCAAGGCGACTCCAAGTACGCCGCGAGCGCAGCCTCCTCGTCGTTGAAGTACTGCATAAACGGCTGGACTGCACCGTCGGGAACCTCCACCAGGACCAAGGCAGCCGCGTCTCTATCTGGGCCAGCCCCTCCCGTCTCCACGCCGACAGCAGCGCCAGCGCCGGCCTCTCCGACGACGCCCGTGGCGCCAAATCCAGCTGTTGCCTCCCTCTCAGTCGACGCCCACAGGGCTGCCACCAGAGCGCCAGTCCCAGCCAGTACTGCGCCAACAGGAGCCGACAAGCTGAGGACGCCAACGCTCTGCACCATCGCGACGAGACTCCCGCTGGCCACGCTGCCTGCACTGGCGACGGTCGCGCTGGACATCGTCCCTGCAGCAGTGGAGACGGCAGCAATGCCGCTTGAAGTGATGCCGACCAGGCCGGCGACTGGGGACGCGTACAAGCTACCAACGATTGCAGCGCCTAAGCCAGTGGCCATGCCTGTGGTCGCCACAGTGCCCACAGCAACTCCTGTCGGCACCGTCGATGCCGCCGCAGCCGCAACACCCAAGCCACTCAAGCCAGCGGCAACCGCCGCCCGAGCTGTCATGCGGCCGAACTCCCCTCCTTGACCCTCGTTCTCGGCCATCGAAGCAGGACAAAGCTGGATTGGATCGGGTATGCCTCTCAAAGCTTCTCGAGGAATGAATCGCTTCTCTCTCCGAGGCCAAAAAGGGTGAGATCTCAGGACTCCCGACGTCACTTCAAGATTCTATGGTCGACAGGACCAAAGGGTGCCACTTCAGCTTGGTGGCATGTCCTTGGAGTGTGAGCTGCTCGTCTGCTCCCAAGACGGCAGACCAATCTGCCCTCTACGCTCCCATGATGTCGAAAGCCACGGGATATCCAGCCTGCGCGATTTTTAGTCACGCTTGGCTGGCATACTCGAATTCATCACTGCAGCGCGCTTGAAGGTCGCTCACAGCCAGGACCAGAGCTACGAGCAAACCGGGAATGGCAGTTGGTGATCACCCACCGCACCACGGGCACGGGCGTCCATTACACCGCCTCAATGCATCCAATTGGCCGCTTCGACGTCGCTTGGTGTTGAAACGGACCGGTTTCGAGTGAGGCGGTACTCGCCGACGTTGCCTCTTGCCCTTGGCCCATTCTCAAGTCTCAAATCGTTCGGCTTGCGATCCTTCTTGACGGTAGCGCACTACGCGTCTCGTAAAGGTGTTCGGCCCCATCGGATCGCGGTCAACCGCATTGTCAACAACAACCGTCAAGCTCAATGCCTGCCGCCCAATTTCCCCCCGCGGCAGTCCCCAATCCAACTCACTAGGCTCAAACAACGGGAGGTGACGCTGTCGGAAGCGCGCTCTCCACGATGTGCCGGCTGAGCTCCAAGCACCACGCCGACGATCCACAACAAGTCCCAGGTGCACGCCATTGAAGGTTCCACTCACTACCAACCCGCTTGCTTCCGTCCTCGGCTGTCCAGACATTTACCGTGCGACCGCCAGTCACATCCGTCCATCCTCCACCTTCTGCTGCACTATCAATCCAATGCAAAGCAGGCACACCGCTGCCTGGTCACACACGCCAACGCCGACTACAGCGAGGCACTACGCGGACGCGGCATCCGGCCACGGCAGGCAAGTCTTCGTCCAACAACCACGATCGCACGCATCGCTTTATCCCAGCACGAGGTCAGCATCGAGCTCGTCGCCGGTCCGAACGAAGAGCGTCTTCGGGCTACAAGGCGACTCGAAGTACGCCGCGCGCGCGGCTTCCTCGTCATTAATGAGCTGTACGGTCGGCTCGCCGTCCTCGCCGTGCATCTCCACCAAGATCCAGGCTGCCGCGCCACTCGCCGGGCTGGTCTTTCCGAACAGCGCGGCCCCCAAATCAGCGGCAGCGCCAGCGATCGCTCCGCCGACGACGGAAGCGGCGTCAAGCCCAGTCGCTGCTGTCGTCGCTGTCGTCGCTGTCGCCAAAGTCGTTGCTGTCGACGCCGTTGTCGCTACCGTAGCCGCCGCTGTCACAGTCGACGACCACGCGGCCACTAGTCCGTCAACCATAAAGCCGCCGCCAACCAGCACAAGCCCAACTGGAGTCGACAAGCCGGCAGCGCCAACAATCTGCAGAATCGCGAGAGTGCTTCCACTCCCACGCCGTCTCCACTGGCGATAGCTGCACTCGGCATCATCCCGGCGGCGGTTGATCCAGCAGCAATGCCCCTTAAGGTGAAACCGACCCAGCTGACCATAGAAGTCGCGGCGGCCCACAGACTCGCGCCGATTGCAGCGCCGGCGCCAGCACCAGCAGCTACGCTGGCAGCAGTCGCACTCGCAGCAGCAGCGGCATCCGCAATAACGACCGGCGGCACCGCAGCAGCCGTTGCCGTGGCCGTAGCTGCAGCCGCAGTTGCAGCATTAAAGCCAACGACCACGCTAGTGCCCACGCCAGCGCCTAAGGCAGCGCCTATGAGCACCCGAGCCGTCGAGCTGCTGAGCACGCATCCTTGACTCTCGTTCTGCGCCATCGAAGAAAGAGTGAATGAATAGCTCGGACGAGAACTCTGAATTGCACGATGGCACTTTGTGGTGGGATTGTGTCCTCGAGCATGAGTAAGTTGCGGCTCACTCACTGAGCGGCCTGTCGGCTGAGTCCGTTGTAGGCGGTTGAGGAAGGGAGAGGACGAGTGTGCGAGGACTGGCGGGCGAAATCGATGGTAGGAGCCACAAGGGTGACCGCCACGGAGCACGAGCTCAAGTCCTCGATCCTTTCCGCCCGGTAGCCGAACTCATTCTGCGATTTGCGGCAATTCAAAGCCGATCATCCACCATGTAGCACGCGTCCATTGTGTTGGCGTCGCTTGTGATCACTAAGGACGCGTATAGAGTGAGGCATGTTGATCCGGTGCTGCCTCCAGCCGTTGCCTTAGACCCCGTTTCCATTTGATCACCGTTCGGCTAGCAGTCCTTCTCGATGCTAGCAGCACACTACGCAGCTCGCGAAGGTCCTCGTGACCAAGGGATCGTGTTCAAACGCAATGCCAAGGGCCAATTTCGACCTCGATGCCTGCTGCTCAACTCCACCGGTGTCGGCTTCCCTCTGCTTCGCTGAGTTCACACATTAGGAGGGAACGCGATCGCACGCATCGACTCGTCCCAGCGCGCGGTCAGCACCAGGCCCTGGTCCGGGCTGAAGAGCGCCTTCTGGCTGCAAGGCGACTCTAAGTACGCCATGCGCGCAGCGTCCTCGATGTTGAAGTACTGCACCGTTGGCTTCTCCTGGCTGCAAGGCGCAGCGTCTTCGTTGTTCAAGTACTGCACCGTTGGCTCCTCGCCTTGCTCGTCAGGCATCTCCACCAGGACCCAGACTGCCGCGCCTCTATCCGGGTCGGGCTTTCCGAATAGCGTGGTGCCCACACCGACGGCAGCGCCAGCGACCACCCCGCTGACGACGCTAGCGGCGCCAAGCCCAGTCGCTGTTGTCGCTGCTGCCGTTGCTGTCGTCGCCGCGGCCGACGCCAAGAGGGCTGCTCCTCCAGCCACCAGAGCGCCAGTCCCAACCAGTGCTGCGCCAACAGGAGTCGCCAAGCCGACGACGCCGACGCTCTGCAGTACTGCCACGAGACTTCCGCTGGCCACACCGCCTCCACTGGCGACGGCCGCACTGGACATCATCCCGGCGGCGGCGGACCCGGCAGCAATGCCGCTTGAGGTGAAGCCGATAGCGCCGGCGACCGACGACGCGGAGGCCCACACACCCGCACCGACCGCAGCGCCACCGGCAGTAGCCGGCACCGCAGCCGCAACTGCAGCAACCAAGCCGCAAAAGCCCGCGCCAATACCAGCAGCGGCAGGTGGCACCGCAGGTGCCGCCACCGCAGCCACAGCTGCAGCACCCAAGCCGCCAAGGCCCGCGCCAACAGCCACCCGGGCCGCAGTGCTGTTAAACACCCCTCCTTTGTCCTCGTCCCCGGCCATCGAAGCAGTGTAAGCTTCGCAGCGCTTCTCGAGAAATGAACCGCTTCCCTCGTGAAATGGTCGGGTGAGATCTCAGGATTCTCGATGTCACTTCAAGATTCTATGGTCGACAGGACCAGGTGGTGCCACTTCAATATGATGGCGTGTTCTCCCTTGGGTGTGTTGGACGGGTGGGTCCACTGCGGGCAATCGACAAGGAAAACGGAGGGTCTTCCATCCGACACCTGCGTCCGTCGTTGCTGCGCTCTCGCGACGCCCATTGGAGATGCAGAGCGAGCACATTCAGGCAGGCAGGCAGGCAGGCAGGCTGGCATCCTCGTTCAGCTCGACTCTCCCAGTCAGCCTCAACACAACGAGAATGCGGCGACCAATCTCCCCGCATCATTCTGCTATCCAGGATGGTCCATAGTTGCCACTCACCCACCGCAGGATGGGCGTCCATTGTGCCGCCGCAGCACATTCAAACGGCCGCATTGGCGTCGCTTGGTGTCGAAACGGACTCGTTTCAAGCGAGGCGGCAAGAGGCATTGCTTCCTCCTTCCTGCCTAGGCGAAGTCTCCATTCTCTTACCGTTCGGGTCGCGATCCTTCGCGGTCGCTGTCGTTTCGGCGGCGGAGGTTGCTTGCATCAAGACAAGAGCGGCGGCAGCATGTAGGGTCGCCCGTGAACAGGCTCGAGCCGGCTGATTCGCACCTCCAAGCGAAACGATCGCCCCTTGGCACGGCAGCTTCCCTCAAGCCGCTTGCCCCCAACTGGTTGGCCGCGGCCACTTATTCATCAGCTGCGCTCGCGGCATTCGAGAATTCGCGAGCAGATCCCATTCCCCCACGAGTCTTTCGGGTCTTCGACGGGTCGAGAGGAGCACGCCCAGCTTCCTCGCCTCTTGCCGCGATGAAGGCGCTCCGAGTCGGCGCCAGACGCTTGAATGCTGGCGCCTATGGTCGACGAAGCATGGCCGCCAAGCTGATGTTGGCTGCGTCGCTATCCCTCGCAATCGCTCCAGCCCTCGTTCGCGGCCAAGACGCGGCGAGCTCGACGGTCGGGTCGCTGACTGGACAAGCGTACGAGTCGGAAGTGGTCGAGGACGCGTCGCGGTACTGCGAGCCGAGCCACTTCTTCGACCCTGAGGCCGACGCGTGCGTCGAGTGCGTCTTCGGCACGTGGTCCAACGGACGCATGGAGGTGTGCACGTACCCCGTGAGCTGTGACGTCGGCACCATGCCGTCGCTGCACGCGACGAACGCGGCGGACTGCATCCCGTGCCTTGCGGGCTTCTACAGCGACATCTTCGGCACCGACATGTGCAAGCCGTGCCTCTGCGACCCAGGCTACGCCAGCGCCGCCAACGCCGCCGTCGACGGCACGTCCACCTGCCAGCCGTGCCCCCCTACCACCCACGCGCTCGGCGGCAGCGACCAGTGCCGCAAGTGCCCGGCCAACACGTACGCTGGCGACGCTTCCTCCAAGTGCTTGCCGCTCGAGTGCCCGCCAGGATCGGCACCCAACGAGCAAGCCGAGAGCGCGACCGACTGCTTCGAGTGCTCCGCCGGCTACTTCTCCACTGGTGGAGTGGCTGCGTGCGAGGAGATCGAGTGCCCAGCCGGCCACTTCGCGCACGCCGGAGCCGCCAACAGCTCCGACTGCTCGCAGTGTGACTTTGGCACCTTCTCGGCCGGTGGAGTCGACGTGACCGAGTGCGAGGCGGCCAAGTGCCCCGCTGGCACCATCACCAAGCTTGCGGCCGTCAACATCACGGACTGTGAGGTCTGTGTCGTCGGCACCGTCTCATTGGGCGGCAGCAACGCCACCGAATGCGCCGAGTGTCCGCTGGGTCAGTACGCCTCTACACTGCGCGAAGACGACCTCGGCGCGAGTTTGTGCGCTCCGGCAGCGTGTCCCGTCGGCTCTGTAGCTCCTCCTGGCGCCGTGTCGGCGGCTGCGGACTGCGTCGCGTGCGAGTTCGGCCTCTTCTCTCCTGGAAACGACACGGCGGCTTGTGAGCTCATGGCTTGTCCGCCTGGTTCTCAGCCGAACAGCCCGGCCGCCAATGCGATTGACTGTGAAGTCTGCTCGCTTGGTTGGTTCTCGCCTGGCGGCGCGTCGGCTTGCGAGAGAACGCAGTGTCAGCCCGGCACGGAGCCGTCGTACAACGCGGCGGACGCAGTCGCGGACTGCCGCGCCTGTCCGTACGGAACTTCGTCGAGCGGGAACGCGTCCATGTGCCAGTACCCGAGCTGCGAGCCTGGCTACGAGCCGGACGCGCTCGGCTCGTCCTGCGACCTGTGCGCCGCCGGCTCGTTCAGCACCGGCACTAGCGCCGCCACCAAGGTGCATGACCTCGGCATGCATCTCAGCTCCAACACCGTCCGGCTGTTCTGCTCGCCGACCGAGTGTGCTCCAGGCTCCGAGGCGCTCGAGGGAGCCGCCCACCCGACCGACGACTGTGTCGCATGCAACGCCACCTCATTCTCGCTCGGCGGCAACTCAAGCTGCGTGACCTGCGGCAACGGCACGTTCGCAAGCGAGCTGCAGGACGAGTGCCTGGCGATGGCGTGTCCCGCCGGGTCCGAGGCCAAGTGGGCACCGACCTCCGGCGACGACTGCGTGGTCTGCCAGCAGGGCTACTTCAGCATCGGCGGCCAAGCTCTCTGTGCGCCAGTCCAGTGCGCGCAAGGGTACTCAGCGCTCGCCGGCGCGACCCACGAGACGCTCGACTGCGTGGAGTGCCCGCAAGGTCAGTACTCGCTCGGCGGCATGTCCGTCTGCCAGGACACGACGTGCAAGTCCGGGTTCGCTGCCGGCGCTGGTGCGCACGGGCCCAAGAAGGATTGCGAGCCGTGCGGCGCCGGGTTCTGGAGCATCGGCAACTCCTCGACGTGTCAGCCGACGCAGTGCGAGCCTGGGTACTCGTCCGTGGTCCCTGCAGCCACGGACGCGAACTCGTCGTGCGCTATCTGTCCTCAAGGGACCTTCAGCTTCGGCGGCAAGGGGCAGTGTGAGCCCGTCCAGTGTCCGCCAGGCCAGTACTCCGTCGCAGGCGCGTCTGACCCCATCAGCTCGTGCATCAACTGCCCCGCTGGCCACACATCGCTGGGCAACGAGACGCTCTGCCAGTCCTGCGCGATGGGTCTGTTCGCCAAGGTTGGCGACCCTCTGTGCTCTCCGGCGGAGTGCGAGGTCGGGTGGCAGGCGAACGCGCTCGCGGCCAACGCGACGGACTGCACGGGCTGCGAGATTGGCCTCTTCTCGGCCGGCGGAGCGACGCTGTGCACGCCCGCGAGCTGCTCCCCCGGCTTCTACGCGCCGGAGCAGAGTGGCGTGGTGGTCACGGACGACCACGGGGTCACGGACGTGGAGGCCGTCACTTGCCTGCCGTGCCAGCCAGGCTCGTACACGCCGGGCAACAGCATCTGCCGCCCGACGCAATGCCAGAAGGGCTTCGGATCCGTCGAGGCCGCGTCCCACCCGACCGCCAACTGCACCATGTGCGGCCCCGGAGAATTCAGCCCCGGCGAGAACTACCCTTGTCGACCGACGGCGTGCGACCCAGGATCTGCGGCTCCGAGCAGCGGCAACTCGCTCGAGCTTGGCAGCTGCCACCTCTGCCCACTCGGCTTCTACAGCGCCGGTGGTGGCGCGCAGTGCGCCACGGCCAAGTGCGAGCCGGGCTTCGCGGTCGGCCCCGAAGCGAGCGAGCCGCTGTCGCAATGCCAGATCTGCCCCGCCGGCTCGTTCTCGCTCGGCAACAACTCGCAGTGTCTCGAGACGGCATGCTCGCCCGGCTTCTTCTCTCCTCGCGGGGCTTCGGACGAGCTCGCAGAGTGCGAGGAGTGTCCGATAGGTACCTTCAGCATCGGCGGCGCCAGTCAGTGCGAGCCGATGCAGTGCTCGTCGGGAACTGGTGCGACTCACGCGGCCAGCAGCGCCAGCCAGAGCTGCGAGCTCTGTCCTCCCGGGACCTTCTCTCCCGGCGGCATGTCTCCTTGCGTCTCCATGCTGTGCCCTCTCGGTCATGCGTCGACGGCCGATGGAGCCAAGGACCCAACGGCCACGTGCTCGGAGTGCGGCGCCGGGTACTTCGGCGGCGGGAACCAGACGCAGTGCGAGCCGAACCAGTGCCTGCCAGGGTCGTCCACGCCGAGCGGAGCGGTCGACCCACTCGAGCAGTGCCAAGTGTGCGAGGCTGGCGCCTTCAGTCTCGGCCCCGGACACCCCTGCGCATCGACGCACTGCGCTCCCGGCACGGCTGCTGCTGCCAACGCTTCGCACCCGACGGACCAGTGCGAGCTCTGCCTGGCAGGGTCCTTCTCCCCCGGAGGAGCCATACAGTGCCTGCCAACCACGTGCGAGCCCGGCTCGTCCGCTCCGAAGGGGGCGACGCATCAAACCGATGACTGCGCCATGTGCCCTGCCGGGTTGTTCTCTCCCGGAGGAGCCGAGTCGCCTTGCCAGGGCCCTACGACGTGTGATGCTGGGTTCGCGTCGCCTCCTGGAGCGGCGACTGCCAACTCCTCGTGTGCGATTTGTCCCGCGGGATCCTTCTCTACCGGCGGGGACTCCCCGTGCCTCCCGACGACATGTGCGCCGGGTCAAGGCGGTCCCGATGGCGCCACGACTCCAGACGAGCAGTGCGAGACGTGTGTTGCTGGCTGGTTCTCCCCTGGAGGCGGCAGTCCGTGCACGCCGGCCGAGTGTCCGCCTGGTTCAGGCTCGAACGAGCCGGGAGCGACGAGCAGCACGGAGCAGTGCGAGATCTGTGACGCCGGGTACTTCTCGCACGGAGGCTCGAACGTCTGCTCCCCTACGGAGTGCGCTGCTGGCTACGCTTCCCCCTCGGGTGCCGACGTCGTCGACAAGCAGTGCGCGCTGTGCCCCGCCGGTATGTACTCGACTGGTGGGTCTGAGCAGTGCGAGCACGTCAAGTGCGAGCGTGGCTTTGCGTCGCCCGCGGGTGCGACGACCGCTGACGGAGAGTGCATCGTGTGCGCCGAGGGCTTCTACTCGACGGGCGGGTCGACGCAGTGCATCGCGTGCGACTGCGAGCCCGGGTACTCGTGTCTGGGCGGCCAGTCGAGCTGCACCAAGTGCGCGGCCGGGGAGAACTCGGCCGGCGGGAGCGATCGATGCCTGCTGCGTGAGACGCCGACCAACTACCTGGCGCTCGTCGTCGACATTGAGGGCTACACGGCGAGCATGTTCAACGAGGACGTGACGCGTGCGTTCACGTCCGGTCTGCGCGAGTTCATCAGTGACGCGACGACCGAGACGACTGAGGAGGCTGCAGCCAATGGCGATCAGTCGGAGCTCCAAGGCAGCAACGCAACAGAGATGCAGCACGTCACGGTCGCCACCAACTCGGCGGAAACCCGGCTGCTGGCGCGTTTGGCTCGGCTCGCAGCGTCGGTGTCAAGCAGCAGCTCTGGCATCGACTCGAGCGACGTGGGGGACGCCGCAGTCGGTGAAAATGACGACAGCTCGGCAGTGGCGGCGACCCCAGCGCCATCCACTGCGACACCAAATGAGACGGCGCTGGACGAGAGCGACATTGCGTTCGAGGTGCGCTCCGTGGTCACGACCGACGAGCTGGCGCGGTACCAGTGGGGAGCCACCGAGGTGACGGTCTATATCTCGCTCAACTCGAGCGTACGCGCGTTCGAGCGCTTCCTCGTCGTCTACTCGGCCGCGTCCAACTCGTCCGACGACTCCAACTCGACCGTCGCGAGCGCCGCAAGCGCCGAGGCGGACACGGACGCCAGCGCCGAGTTCGTCGCGACGCTGCGGGAGCACGGGCTGACCCGCATCCGGTCGGCCCAGCTGCAGGAGGTATCGGCGTGGGAAGACGGCGTCGAGGTGGCCCACGTGGGCGACGCGCCGGTCGGCGGCAAGCTGTCGACGCTCGCCGTGTCCATTCTCGTTGGTTGTGCCGTGGTCGCCATCGCGGTGCTCGCGGTGGTCGTGCGCGTGGTCAGCAAGCGCGGCGGACGAGGCACGCGCAACCTGGAGGCCGGCAAGCCCACGCCCACGGTGGCGCAGGTCGTGCGCGCGCCCAGCCGTCCGTTCACGCACGCGTAGGCGGCGACGAGTGCGTCCATCAAAGATTGATCCTGTACCTTGGGTTGCTTCGATAGGTGGCGTCGTGAATAACAGCCAATCATATGGCGAGAATTCTCTTTTCAGCCAATAGATGCGGGGAGCTGTTTGTCGACAACTTCAGAATTGAAGTTGAGTTGGCGTGTCACTGGTCTCAGGTTGTCAAACTGTCGGAATCAGGCCCAACTGCCCAGGAATCCAGGCGGGATTGGCATCCGGGCCGCAATCGGAGGTGACTGATCGTCCACTTGATACACGACGGCGGGCAGTCTCTGCTCGCCAGACGGTTCGCAGCTCGTTCAAGCCTTGAATCGCGGCGCTGCTCGCGTCGGCCGTGCCAGATCACGGTGGCATTGCTGGCATCTGCAGTGTACCGCGAGGTGGTGGCGCCTGTGGTCGTCGTCGTAGAGAGACCTTGATCGCCGGGTTCTGGCATGGCCATCCACCCATCCACCCGCTGCAGCCGCGCATAGACACGAGTCGAGGCCGTTGCAAGATGACGTTCGAGTGAGTTGACGCTGCCAGCTTGAAGCAGGCGGTGATCGAGCGGATTGATTCGCGTGGTTGGACCCGTGCGACTTGCACCGCGTGCAGAGCGCGGGCATGCGCGACAGGATGGATGCGCCTCCGCCTTGATCCTTTAATGCTGGCCTTTGTATGCGGCGACCAGACGTCTTCTTCAGGACTGGCGGCTCCTTTCTGCGCCGCGCCGCTTTTCGCGCCGCGATCATCGATCGATCCGCCGCCTGCCGGGTTCTCTCGAGGCCTTGCAGTGTAGAACAAGCGTTGGAGGGCACACATTACCTTCACGAGCACCCACCAAGCCACCAGAACAAAGAGACCGATGCCCGAGACTGTCGAGTCCGACGCAATGCCGGCGCCGCCCCTGACGGACCTGCGCGTCAAGCGACCGCGCGTGCAGACGTGCCACATCGACCGCAGCCAACTGACCAAGAAGCTAGGCCTGCTGCGTCCGGTCGAGGCTCCAGAAGGCCAACAGCAGCAGCAGCCGGCGCCGACCGAGCCGGCCAAACGGCGGCGCAAGCGCGACTTCTTTCTGTCGCTCTTCAAGGGCAGCGACTCGAGCCTGTACAAGCGCAAGGTCGTGGCGCCCGAGCCGCTGTCGACCGTCGTCAAGGTCCCCGTCAAGCTCCCCATCCCGTACCGCAACGGAGAACACCTGGGCGTGCTCGTCAGCGGCGCGCGCGTCCCGTTCTCGCGCGCGATGCACCTGACCCGCCGCGCGATGCTCATGATGGAGATCGGAGGCGACAACGCCATCCCCGAGGGCCGCGAGCTGCTGCAGGAGTTCCCCGACCGCCTGCTGCGCCGCGATTCGCTCGCTTCTGTGTATGAAGTCGACGAGACGGACGGGCGGACTGCAGGGCGAGACAGCGAGTGCGTCGAGTAGAAAAGTTCAACTAACCCTGACGATTGAAATGGAAGTGTAGATTAGCACCATACTTGACGGCATCTCCCACTGTATAGGTGCCGTCACTTGCGCGTTCGCTGCTGCTGCTGCTGCTTGGCGCTCTGGTGGTCCTGCACGGCCGCCACGAGCTTGTCGAACTCGGAGCGGAACACGTTGGGCGTGTCCAAAGTGGTCGCGACGGCGCGAATGCCCGGCGGGAGCCGCGTCTTGGCGCTCTTCTTGGTCCCGGGGTTGGCGCTGGCGCCGCCCATCGAGTGCTCGAGCACCAGGCACTGCGTCGCCTCCATGCTCGTGTTCTGGATGAACCACTCGTACCTGCGCTCGAGTGAGTCGACAGTCGGCTGAATAGACTCATTGCTAGCGCTACTACTCACCACAGCATGGCCTCGCTCTCGTGCACGTGCGACTCGGGGTTGTACACGAGGATGACGCCGTCCGCGTCCTTGATGATCGCCGGCCAGCACGCCTCATACCTGGAGGGCATCAAGGCGAAGACGATAAGTGTTAGTGGGCTGAAGATCCTGATTTACTACGCCTCAGAGCACGCACACTTGGTCACCAGAGACGTCCCATAGCTCGACAGAGCTCTTGCCCCTCTCGAGCTCCAGGATCCTGCCGACCAGCGGCTCAAGTGAGTGACTCAAGCACTAGCCGCGCCGCCAAGAAGCCAATCGAATAGTCGGTACCGGACGCCCACGGTGGGCTGATATCGCTCCTGGCTACCCAGGCGGTCCGAGTGCTCGGCGAGGAAGTTGGCGATCTGCCAAGCGACGGCTCACAGTCAGCCTCTACCGCTAGCACTAGCACCGAGCGCTCGTGCCGGCAACACGCACCGTCGTCTTGCCGGCCTCCCTTGGCCCCACGACCAAGATCTTGAGCGCCGGCATCGTCGGCGATCGCTCGAGATTGTTGCAAGATGTCTGCTAAAAGTTAGCAAGGCTAAGACCATTCAAGCCGACTCCCTCGACCGGTCGCGCCTGCTCGACATCGTCCGGACCAGTCGCGTAGCAGTCGCGCGGGCAAAACACGAAGCTGATTGATTACACGCGACTTTCGGCCGCTTGCCTCGCTCCTCGTCCTTGGTCGCGATTGTTTCCTACCGCCCTGCCGTCCTACTGCCCTGCTGTCCTGCTGCTGCTGTCCTGCTGCTCGCTGTCTATCCGAGCGCTCATTGCTCGGCCATGCCGCTCTCGAGCGCCGCCTTGAGCAGCCCGAGCGTCTCGGCCTTGCCGGCGGCGCTCGCGCTCTCGTCCTGGCACTTCTCCAGCTGCGCCTTGGTAAATAGTTCTGGGTTCGACTGCTCCGTGTCGAGCATCCTGTCGAGCGGTCCAGAAGATCGCGTTCGTTAGTCCAGGGAATGACTGCAAGACCGCGAGACGTATACCAACTATAGCGCACGACTCACTCGAGGACCTGAAGCGGGATCATGGCGTCATAACCAGCACCAGCGGCGTCCACCGTCTTGAGCAGCTCGACGTACTGCGTCACCTTGTCGTAGAGGAAGCCGAGCTGGTCGGCCTTGTAGTCCTCGACGCCCAGGATGAGCTTGTCGAGCGTCTGCACCGTCGACACGAGCGCCTCCACGAGCTCGGCCGGCAGGTGCGCCACCACGTCGTCCTTGGCCAGCTTGGACGCGCCGAACGCCGGCGCCGCGCCGCTCTTGACCGGCACGAGCTGCGGCTTGCCCCCTCGCCCGCCGCGCTGCGCCACGCTCACGCTGGACGGCGTCTTGGGCCGGCTGGGTGACCCCAGCGGCGTGAACGGCGCCAGGTACGGGCTCGCGCCGACCTGCGCGCGTCGCTCCTGCTCTCCTCCGGCTCCGGACGCCGCCGCTGCGCCAGCGCCAGCCGCCGCCGCGCCGCCGCTCGTGGGCGGCAGACCAGAGGAGGAGCCGCCCCCGGGCGCCAGGTCCGTGAAGAAGTGCTCCTTCTCCTCCTCTTCCTCCTCCTCCTCCTCCTCGTCGCCGAGCACCTTGTCCGCCGCGTCCATTACTGATTGGGATTGTGGCGGGACCGAAACAGCGGGTTGCTCGCTGTATTTTTCGTGAGGTGGACCACAAAATGAAATAGTTCGCCAGGAACGAGTTGAAGCGGCTCGTTCGAGCGCAGCCCGCTTGCCATCGCGAGCTCCAAGCTGTCAGCGGCGCGACGTTCAGGAGCACGGCATCGGAGAAGTGCTCGCGGCCACTGCCGTTGCTAGCGCGTCGATCGAGCGCTGGCCCAAGATCGAGTTGCTCGCCTGGTCATCGAGCACGATATCCGCCGCCATTGTGAACTTCCGGCGTCAGATCGCCGACCACAGCACGAACGTGACAGTCCTGCCTCCGGATAGCATGAGGAGGGGTCTAGCTAGTGAGTTTGCAAGCGCAGTGGGTTGAAACGGAACGTGCAGATGCATTGATGGGGTGGGTCTGCGGAGTTGTTGTTTGTGCTCTATGTGGTGGCCATCTCGTCACAGGCGGCGGCGGCGGCCCGTGGTAACTATTCGTACACACTTTCGGCGGTCTTCACTCTTCAAAACTCTTGGGGCCGGACCAGGCAAAACTTCTAGGCGGCCGTCACACCAGCGGCCTTGGGCGCCGGAGGAGCGACCGCCACGGGCACGGGCGTGGCGCTCTTGACGCGGCCCTTGTCGCTCTTGGCGTCCGCAAAGAACTGCGCCGTGTAGTCGGGCGCCGCGTTGGCGGACGCGCCGTTGTTCTCGCTGTTGCCGCCGCCGCTCGTGGAGGAGGAGGACGGGAAGCCGCCCTCGAAGCCGTGGCTGCCGCTGCCCATGGGCGACAGGAAGTCCATCTTGAGCCGCTGCAGCGTCGACGCCGACGACGAGACGCTCGAGGCGGCGGCGGTGGCTGCGGCCAGCTGGCTGCGCGCGGCCGGCGTTGTGGGCACGCTCGTGCCGTGCTCGAAGACGCTGACGCCGATGTTGTCGAGCATGGGCGGCGCGTACTGGCCGCCGGCGCCGTGGCTGTAGGCGAGCGGCGAAGCCGAGTCAGCCGTGGGCGTGGCCATGAACTTGGAGTAGTTGCTGATGATGGCGTCCAGGTCCTCGTCGTGGCCGCCCAGCTTGTCGGACGTGGGCGTGGGGAAGAGCCCGAGCGACAGGTAGCTGTTGCGCCCGCCGCGCGAAATGCTGGGCGGCCCGTTGGCTAGGAAGCTGGCGGTGAGCGGCGTCGTCGGCTCGAAGCCGCCACCCGAGGCCGAGGCGGACGACGAGTTATTGGCGCCGCGCTGCTGCGCGTTGGCGGCGTTGGTCATGGCCAGCACGGACGGCAGCTGCGACGTGTCGATCTGCGGCGACGGCAGGCCCATGAGCAGCGAGAACTCGTGGCTTCGCGGCGTCGGGAACGAGTTGGTGCCCAGCGGCGTGCGCAGCGAGAACTTGGGCATGGTCGTCGGCACGTTGATCTTGAGCGGCAGTCCGAACGGGTTGCTGGACGCGGACGAGGGCGTTGACGACGTCGAGGGGGCCGCCGTCGTGGACGCAGGCGCCGCGGACGCCATGCTCATGTGCTGGGAGGACGCGGGCGCGGTCGGCGGAGGCTGGTGGTGGTGCATCATGTGGCTGGGCGCCGCCTGCTGCTGCATCATCATTTGCTGCTGCTGCTGCATCCCCATCGAGTGGTGGTGCGCGATCTGCTGCGGGTGGTGCTGCGGCACGTGCTGGAGGTGATGCGGCTGCTGGTGCTGCTGCTGCTGCTGCATGTGGTGAAGCTGCTGCTGCTGTTGCTGCTGCTGCTGCTGCTGCTGGATCTGGTGGTGGTGGAACTGCTCCTGCTTGAGCTGCTGCTCGCGCTGCAGCTGCTGGCGCTTCTTGCTCGACAAGCGGCCGCCCTTGGAGATGTTGAGCTCGGGCACCTCCTGGCCGTGCGCGCGCAGCTCCATGGCGTGGCGAAAGCAGATGGAGCCCGAGTGCTGCGCCGTCTTGTTGCAGCCCTCGATGCGGCACTCGTGGCCGTGCGAGTGCCGGTTGCACAGCCCGCCGGCGCGCGCGTGCTGCATGCAGCCGTCGACCTTGCAGCGCCGGCCGCCGCCGTGGCGCACGCACTTTTGGCGCGCGTGCGCCTGCTTGGAGCAGCCCTCGACGATGCAGAAGCGCTTGACGACGAAGCCGCCGTGCTGCAGGCAGAAGCCGCCGCCGCGCGCGTGCGCTTCGCAGCTGTCGGCCTGGCACTGCTTCTTGCCGCCGTGGCGCACGCACAGCTTGCGCGCGTACACCTGGTTGGTGCAGTTGTCGACGCAGCACTGGCGCCGGTTCTTGTGGAACGCGCACTTGCTCGTGCCATCCACGGCCAGGTTGTCGCAGTCGTTGAAGCGGCACTTGCGCGGCTTGCCGTTCGTCGCGGCGCGCGAGCCCTGCGGCTCTGCCATGTCGACGTCGCTGGACGAGTCCGAGTCCACGGAGCTCATGGCGGCGATCTTATCCTGCGCGTTGTTCGGGTCGGGGATCCGGGGTGCTCGCCACTAAGACGCGCAATGCGGCGACCTCGTGCGGTCGAGGCGGCGGGCGGGCGGTTGCGCGGACAGGGGGAGGGGCAGAGACCGCGATCGGGCGGCGGGTTGCGGAATGAGGGGCAACGACGCGCTCCTCCACGTGTTTGACCGGCGGCCGGACTGACGGACGGACGCGCGGCAGGCGAGCGAGCGAACGAACGCGCGCGCGAGTGCTGTCGGGTTGTGAGGCCGGGAGAGTGGGCGAGTGGCCGGCGGAGCGACCGGTTGCGTCGAGGGCAGCAACTTCCGAAATGACAACGCCACCAGCCGCGCGTGTCGTCCGTCGACTCGAGCAAACTTCTGGACAGCAAGCTGGCGTCGCGACCGACCCTAAAACCCGACCCGCCACCTGTTCCCTCGCGCTTTTTGAAAGCATACCGAGCGCAAGTCAACCCGCAGATTTTGGCCCGTCGAGAGAGTGTGGGCGACCCGGCTCTGCGCACTGAGGTCACGCACACAATGTGGCGAGCGTCCAGTCGTGCGAGAGGGAAAAGCGAAGAGGGTAGGGGAGGATGCGCGCGGGACTCCGTTTTAGCTGCGGGTTTCGCTTCCAGGCGGTGTTTTAGCGCATTGTTTTCGACGGGTGAAACTGGACGTTTAGTTGGCGTCCGAGATGACTCCACAGCCAGTTTTGAACAGGGAAGAGAACAGGCAGGCATCATGACCCACCACCGGCTGTTGCGCCGGCAGGTTTGTGCCACCTGCCCTGCTGGCATTGACGTGACGTTTGTGCGCCGTGAATAAGAAGCACCTGCGTCAGTATTTTTAGTCTAATTCGCCCGCAGATGATGCGAGCAGCAGCGTCTTGCACACTGTACCTAGCAGAAGAGGCGGCGGAGAAACATTGAAGCGTGGATGAGAGAGAGTGTCGTGCATTAGTCCGGTTGCTGAGTGGTGTATACTTCACAACGGGATACAAATACGAAGATTACCACGATGTTTTGGCGTATATGCCCGGATACAATTTGAATTTATACGTATACAAGATCTTGTGCCAGCACCATGGCACATATCCTGCCATTATCAATACAAGTCGACGAATTGTATTTGCTACTTGCCCTTTCTCACTGATATTGGTATCACAGACCGCCTAAAACAAATGGTCGAACTAAAAGTGATATCATCACTTCCCGGCGACTATTTTCGCCTAGACACACTCTCGCGCGCCTGTGAGTAACTGCTAGAGCGTCGTGACTGGACATTTTGCTTGACCGCCAGCGATTTCGCCCTTGCACGCGTGACCGCCCTCAACGCGTGGGTTAGCACCACCTGGCACCATTGCTGCACGAGATTGAGCTAAGCTTCAGAACATGGCGGCCTCGATGAGGGCTTTCGCTTCAGAACCAATTCGCCGCAAAATCAGTCAAACGAAGCAGGACCTGCGACATTATTCACCTGGCGGTCCAATCAGAGTGCAGACAGGCCGGACGCGGTCAGCAGCCAAGTTGAAGCGTTCATGTCGCTTCAACGAGCTCGGTGTGCACCACCTTCACTCGACTCGACATGATGCGCGCGCCACGATGTGCTTCATGGTGTACGGCGCTGCTTGCATCTCGTGACTGCCTCGGCGCGCGGGCTGGCGCTCGGTGGCGAAGTGGGGACCCGCGTCCAGCACCTCGGAGTCGGAAGCAGCGCTGCCGCGCCTGCTGTTTACCTGGGAACATCACCGGTGGCTTTGGGCACCAGAGAGCTTCACGGTCACTTGCTGGACGTCCAGGTGCAAGTGTCGGAGGGAAGGCACAGGTCGCCCACGTCGATTTCCCATAGTGGCCAGCCGGAGAATATGCCGCAAGTTGAAGTGGCACCACTGGTCCAGTCGACCACAGATTCCTGAAGTGTCATCGGGACCTACGAGCAGCCCGATCCATTTTGGCGAGGGATGGAGGGGTTCAGTTCACGAGAACCTCGCAGAGACAAATCCCGTTCGGCAGCACTGCGGCCCGCGCGGCTGCTAGTCTCGGTACTGGCCTGGGGGCTGCGGCTGCGGCTGCGGCAACGGCTACTGCGATGCCAATGGCTGCTGCAGCGGGTGCGAGTTTGGGCGGCTTGAGTGCTGCGGCTGCGGGTGCAGCTGCGGCAACGGCGTCTGCGGGCTTGAGCGGCTTGGGTGCTGCGGCTGCAGCAACGGCGTCAGCGGTAACAGCTGCTGCTGCGGTGCCGATGGCCGCCGCTTATGGTGCAACTGCTGGTGTGGGCGTAACCGCCAGCGTGGCTGCGGGTGCTGGCACTGGCGCTGCGATTGGCGCGACTGTGTGGGCCGCCGTGGCTCCTCTAGCCGGCCTGGCCGGCTTCACCACAGGCGGCATCGCTGCTGGGTCCGTCGCGGCCGAGATGATGTCGAGCGCGGCCGTCGCCAGTGGAGGCGGCGTAGCGAGCGGGAGTCTCGTCGCGGTACTGCAGAGCGTCGTCGTCCTCGGGTTGGCGAGTCCTGTTGGCGCAGCACTGGTTGGAGGCAGCGCAAGTGTGGCTGGAGGAGCAGATCTCTGGGCGTCGGCCGCGGCGACGACAGCGACGACAGAAGCGACTGGGCTTGGCGCCGCTGCCGTTGTCGGGGGAGCGATCGCTGGCGCTGCCGCTGGTTTGGGGGCCGCGCTGTTCGGAAATACCGGCCCGGCGAGTGGCGCGGCAGCCTGGATCTTGGTGGAGACGCCCGACGAGGACGGCGAGCCGACCGTGCAGCTCATTAATGACGAGGAAGCCGCGCGCGCGGCCGTCGTACAGTCGCCTTGCAGCCCGAAGACGCTCTTCGTTTGGACCGGCGATGGGCTTGATGCGGACCGTGTCCTGGGATAAAGCGATGCGCGCGATCGCGTTTGTTGGACGAGGTCTCGGAGGGTCGTAGCCGAGCGCCGCGTTCGCGTAAAGCCGCGCCAAGGCTGCGGTGCTGCAGTCGGCGTCGGCACTTGGGCCAAGCAGCAGTGTGCCTGCGATGGTGACGTTTGTATTGATTGGATTGAGTGTGCAAGGCGAGTTGGCAGGAGTAGCAATGCGCCGGTTTGGACAGCACCGCTGCGGCACGGTGAGGACGGGAGCAAGCTAGGAAATTGGTAACAAGTGGACATCCACATTGGCGTGCACCGCCGGCTCAACCTGGAGAGCGCAATGAGCCTGAAGGTGGCTGTTGGCAGTGCGCTTGACCAGGATCCGTTTGTATCGAACGACTTTGCGATATGCGTGGTGTCCTAGCACTGCAGAGGATCGCCAACCGACTGGCGAGAGAAGGGAGACTTGTCTGGTCCAAGGGCACTAGGCAGCGTCGGCACAAACTGCCTCGCTCGAAACGGGTCCGATTTGGGGCACAGTCACGCCGAGGAGGTCGTACAAGCTGCACTGTGGCGGCAGAATGGACGCGCGATGTGCGGTGGATGATTGGCAACTGCAAACGCCGGACAGGAAGATACGAGGAACGCGTTGGACGCGCTGCAAGCCTCGAGACTGGCACAACCTACTCAATTGTGCTCACCACAAGACAATGACGCCGCAGCACGAAATCGTTGGCGAGCGCCGATACGGGACGAGGCAGCTGGTCTTCTCGCGGTTTGAATCGAATCGTCGACTTCTTCACGCAGAGCCCGAGTGAAACCAACCGGCCGGCAGCCATGCAGTGCGCCATCGCCGTCCTGTGCTGCCTAGCCGCGGCTTTTGCTGGTCAAGTGGAGGCACTGCGAGGCGCGAGCGGTGGCAAGAGCAATGTCGAGGACGTGAGCGCGTGCCAGCGGTGCGCGGACGGCGGGGACTGCTCGCTCGCGTTCCGCGGCCAGCCCGGGCAGTTCTGTGGCAGTTGGGTGGACCGCGGAGGTACGCGGCGGCCGTGTTGCTGCCCGATTGGCTCCGTCTGCCGCGTCTCGACGTACGACTGCCGGTGCTCGGCCGGTGGGTACCCAAGCAGTGGCCGCGCGGCCGTGAGCAGCCTTGTGTGGGTCTGGTGGCTGCTCGGGGCGATCCTGCTGTGCGTCTGCTGCGGCCCGTGCTGCGTCATCGCGCTGCATCGCTACGTCCGCCGCCGCCGCGAGCGCGACCAGATCCCCGAAGCCATCCCGGTGGACGGCGGCGCGCCGTACTACAGCGGGAACTCAGTCGCGGGGCTGCCTGCAGTCGGGCCGCAGACGTATCCGAGCGGCTCTGGGTGGGGCGGGCGAGCGGGAGGTATGGGAGCTGGGACAGGCGCCGCGCTCGGAGGAACCGCGGGGCTTCTGGGCGGACTGCTGCTGGGCAATGCCCTTGCCGACGGGCCGAACTACGGCGACGGAGGGTTTGGTGGTGGCGTCGACGGCGGGGTAGGCGGAGGAGACTTTAGCGGAGACTTTTGATCCGATTGTTGGAGAGGAGGTGTCGACGAGGGAGCAGAGGCTGTGGACGACAGTGACCCGCCATTGAAAACGACCTCATGAAGCGTGCGCTTTTCGATGCTAGAGTGGTGTGCAGCGATTCAGCTGACGCCGTGAGAGAGTCCGGCTCGCTGGTGGTCGACTTGAATTGGTCCCCACAATGGTCTATGGCAACGCTGGCGTCGCGTCTGGTGGTTGCATCGATCGTTGTAGTGACTAGTGGTGGTTGCTGGCTGGCTTGGTTGCACGCCGTAGAGTCCGGCGGTGTGCGCGCTGGATCTTATCCTGCACGCATTTGGCTGTTGATCGCTCTACATCTTGCGGTCGAAACTAACGCCAAGAGCTTTCAGTGATACCTTGACTTCCGAGACGCATGTGCTGTTAATGCTAATGGAATGTGGCGCCGCGGGAGATGCCACGTCCTCAACCGAACAGTCGGCCGCAGCTCGCAGCGACAACCAGCCTTGTGTAGTCACTACCAGCAGTACTGTATGACTTCCTGCTCGCGACGCTGCCATGATGGATAGAAGAAAAAAACTCAGCTATTGGACCGCGCTCGAGGCCGACCCACCCTTGTGCTTGTCTCGGTTTCACCTCAACCCTCCGCGCTTGCGTGGCAACCAAACTGACAAACGGCTGAACTGTGGCATCGCGTTGACCCGGCGTCGGCGAGAAAGCAACTCGCGCAGGCATCAGATCAACTCGAGCGGACACTACTAACAGTAACAAAACTAACCTCTCCGCGCGACTCCAGTCTCTTCGGCAGCCCTCCAGCAAGCGATATCCAACTCAAAAAAGCTCCGCAAGCTACCAAGTCGGCGATGCCAACCGGTTGCCCTCGCGGCAATAAGCTCTCAACGTGAAGCAGCTGCCCGCCGTGTCTGCGAGCGTCAAAGCCAGGAAGCGCAAGCACTCATTTCGGCCCCGGATGAATGTAGCATCATCGAGGCTTATGATTGGGCGGAAGGCCACCCAATTTGCCATTGATTGGGTGAAATTCAGGGGAAACAAAGTCGTCAGTTTTTAACAATCACTTCGCCACACAACTATCATAAAAAGTGCGAATTCGGGTGTCAGCGCGAATAAAACTGCAAAGATCCGCGAAGGACTTTGTGTATCTTCAAGTGGGCCACTTTAAGGATTGGTAACTTTCGAGTCCAACGACACCTTGTCGACGACGCGCTGACGATCGACGAGGTGGAGGACCAGTTGCAGCGGGCGGCCAAGTCGTCCAGCCCCGGTCACGACGGCATCGGCTACGACATCTACCGCATCTTCGCGTCCGAGCTGGTGCCGCTGCTTCACGCCGCCTTCCAGTTCTGCTGGGAGCACGGGCGCGTCCCCGCGCTCTGGAAGGTCGGCATGGTCAAGCTGATCTACAAGAAGGGGGACGCCGGGGAGCCGAGCAACTGGCGCCCCATCTGCCTTCAGCCGGCGGTGTACAAGCTCTACTCGGGTCTCCTCTCCCGGCGCCTGTCAGCGTGGATGGAGGCGAACGCGCGGTTGCCCGACGCACAAATGGGCTTCCGCGCGTTCAACGGATGCCATGAGCACAACTTCATCGCCTCTAGCCTCCTCAACCAGATGCGCCGTCTCCACCGAAAGCTCTACGCCGTGTGGTACGACCTCGCCAACGCGTTCGGTTCGCTGCCGCAGCCGCTCATGTGGTCCGTGCTCTAGCGCATGGGCGTTGACGCGGTATTCATCGAGCGGTGCGCCGCCATTTACGACGACTCCTTCTTCGTCATCGGCAACGCGGCCGACGGAGCGACGGAGCCGGTGCGGCAGGGCGTGGGCGTGTACTAGGGCTCCCCTTCAGCCCCCTGCTGTTCATCGCCGCGACGGCGCCGCTGCTCCACGCGCTCGAGCGTCTCGACGGTGTCGGTGTCACAAAGGCGGCCGGCGCGCGGCCATGCGCCACCGCCTACGTGGACGACATCAAGGTGGTCGCCGATAGCGCCGACGGCATCCGGCAGTGCCACGCCGTCGTCGTCGCCTTCCTCGCGTGGACCGGGCTGCGGGCGAACCCGGCCAAGTGCGCGCTGCTCGCGGTCACTCGGTACGCTCGCGGCAACCCGGTCCGCGACGAGACGCTCACACTGCGCCTCCACGGCGAGGCCGTCGCTCACCTCTCCCTCGGCGACGCCTACACGTACCTGGGGGTGGGCGACGGCTTCGACCACTTCCGCCACCGCCTCCAACTCACGCCCAAGCCCTCCACGCTCAAGCGCGACGCGGTGGCCTGCTGCGCTCGGGACTCGCGCCACACCAGACCCTCAAGGCGCTCAAGGTGCGTGTCCCCGAAGATCACCTACGCGCTGCCGCACGCCCGGCTACTGCGCTCGCAGCTCGAGGGGTTCGACGCGGCGCTCGTGCGCGGCATGAAGCACCTGCTGCGCCTCCCCGCGAACGCGACGACCGAGTTCATCTTCGCACCGGTCAGCGGCGGCGGGCTCGGCATGCTCTCTATGATGGCACGCGCTGCAGGTCGCGCGCGCATGGCATATGCTCCACTCGCGCGACCCCTCAGTCGCCGCCATTGCGCGCGCGCAGGTGCGCCAAGCGGCGGCCGCGCGCAACAAGCTCGACGCCGAGCACTGGACCGAGCGCGACGACGAGCTCGCGCACGAGTTCATCAACAGGACGCTGGGCGTCCACCCGCACGCGACCCCGAAACGCCGCAACGGCGACATCGGATCGTTGTGGGTGGACATCCAGCGTCATGTCCTAGTGAACGACCTAAAGCTGTCCGTGCGGCCGCCGGCCGAAGCGCCATCAACGGACGGCGCGGCACCTCCATCGGGGCCGCTGTACCTGCAGGTGCCGCACCACCGCAGCTACCTCGACCATCGCGCGGTGCTGCGCGAGGTGCGCACACACCTACGGCTCCGCCACCTCGCCAAGTGGCGCGCCATGATCGACCAGGGTCGGACGGCGCGCGAGCACCAACGCGCGGGCAGCGCGTTCATCACGCGTGGGGCGGGCCTGCGCGACGCGGACTACTGCTTCGCGTTCCAGGCCCGCCTCAACCAGCTCGACACGCACAGCGTGCTCAAGCGGCGGCCCCTGCGCGGCAACGCGACGTGCCGCTACCCGCAGTGCACGCAGCCGAGACAACGGCCCACATCCTCAACCACTGCGTCGGCACCATGGACGCCGTCCGCCAACACCATGACGACGGTCTGGCGATGATCGAGAGGGCGATGGCGAGGCCCATCGTCGCCGAGCGCCTGGGCCAGTTGAAGCGCGACGCGCGACAACTGGACCAGCGCGTCTCGGTGCACGCCATCCAAGCCAGCCGCCGCATCTGGAACTGGCACTGCAGCCAGCACCAGATGCGGCAACACAGCCAAGCCAACAGCAGCGGCGCGTGCGGCTCCGGGGGGGGGGGGGCTGCAGCGCGCCACACCTCCAACGGCACAGTGAGACCAGGTTCCATGACC
>JAADXY010000322.1:0-27647 GCA_023338065.1 Phytopythium montanum
GAAACTTGAAAACGCAGACGTTGATATTGGGCAGAAAAATGGTCATTTCTTCATTCTTCGCCCAATATTTCTTAAAATAGTGTGCCGGTGGTGTGCGCCGCGATCCGCTCGACTTTCCTGCTGCCCATGATGTCTCCGCTGCTGCCCGCCGCCCTCCTCGTCGACAACGGATCACCGCGCGCGTGTGGTCGATCTGCTTGAGCACGTCTAGCGCCGGGTTGGCCGACCGCGCGTTCAGCTTCATGGGCAGCGCGTGCGCCAGCGGCAGTGTGCCATGTGCTTGCTCGCCGTCAACCGTCGCCCCATCACTGGCCGCCGCGGCGTGCAGGAACGGCAGCAGGTCCTCGCCCGTGTATTTCCACAGCTCGAGGATCTGCCCGTCCGGGCAGATCGTCGTGGCCACAATAACGGGGAACGAGAACTGTGAGTGAGTGAGTGCAACGCTCAAGCTACAGAGGACGGATGGACGTACGGCCTTGGTGTGCCAGAGCTCGAGCAGGTGCGTGACGTGCTGGCGGTCCATGGGCGAGTTGCTCACGAGCGCGACGGCCTCGGCCAAGTGCTCGGCGAACAGGTCGACGTAGACGCGCGCGGCGGCCGCCTGCGACTTGAGCAGCACGTGGTTGGCCACGAACAGGAAGGCCACGCGCTCCGCCTGCACGTCGCTCGCCCGCAGCGCGCCGACCCAGCGCGTCACCATCTCCTGCGCGCGTGCCGCGTCGCCCTCGCTCTGCGCGCGCAGCATGCAGTTGCTCACGGCCTCCACGCGCTCCTGCGACTCGTCCAGCTCGCGCAGGTCGGCCACGAACTCGTCCATCTCGCTCGGTTGGTCGGCTTGTTGGCGTCTTGGCTTCTTGGCGTCTATGAGCACCTAAAACGTACAGCGCAGCGTGTCACACCCAAAATACGTTTGACGACCCAAATTAGATTATTTTGGGAGTATATATGCAGGTAGTACCGTGAAGTTGTTTTAAACACCTTTCAGAATAAAAAGCGAGGCGATTCCTTATTTGTTTAAAACACAAGTTACTCACTCGAGAGAGTACCCCCCACCCCACGGTACTTTGAGGTTACAGTGGCATAAAGCGTAACCCCACGAGTGGAGCAAGCAGCATCAAGTAGCATGCCGACCCCACCGAGCAAGGCGCCGGCCACGCGCGCGCGCGCCGTCAAGGAGCGGCAGCTAGCACTCGTGGAGGGCGCGGGCGCCGAGCTCACGGCCGTCGGCTCGCGCGAGATCCAGGTGGACGACGACTGGGAGGAGAAGCTCAACCTGAACGTCAAGATCATGTGCGTGGCGCACTCGATTGCACCTCGCTTGGCATTGCCGTCGGTACCGGTAGCATTGCCGCTGCTGCTGACTTTAGCGCTCGTAATGCGTCTACAGGAATGTCGTGGGTACGGTGGACCTCAAGACGCCGCTGGAGCTCAAGACCATCGCGCTGCACGCGCGCAACGCCGAGTACAACCCCAAGGTTCGTCGTCTTGACATCAGCTGTGGTATGGGGGGCTACTGCTCCGATTGCTAACGGCTTCTGTCTGCTGCAGCGCTTCTCGGCGGTCATCATGCGCCTGCGCGACCCCAAGACCACGGCGCTGATATTCGGCTCGGGCAAGGTGCGTCCTCCTCCGCCGTCGATGGTTCGCGGTGTCCACATGAAGTGGTTGCGGTGTGGCTGACGGCGGAGTGGCGGCAGATCGTCATCACGGGCGGCACGAGCGAGGAGAGCTGCAGGCTAGCGGCGCGCAAGTTCACGCGCGTGATTCAGGCGCGTCTTGCCTTGGTTCAATGGTAGAAGGCTATATGCGTCAGGCCCGGTGGCTGACTGACCAAACGCGGACGTGCTACAGAAACTCAACTTCCCGGCCAAGTTCACCGAGTTCAAGGTGCGCAACGTCATGGGCACGTGTGACATCCGCTTCCCGATCCGGTTAGAGGGTCTGCTAAACGACCACGCGCGCTTCTCGAGCGTACGTGACCTGCACTGATGGAGTCGATGGCTGGCTGAGGTGTGGCGGCGCTAACGTGGGCGATCCGGCAGTACGAGCCGGAGCTCTTCCCGGGGCTCATCTACAAGCTCGTGGAGCCCAAGCTGACGCTGCTAATCTTCGTCTCGGGCAAGATCGTGCTGTGCGGCGCTCGGGTGCGTGGTGGCGCGCTCCACTTTTGTTTACCATTGTGGTGGTGAGGCGTTCACTTCTGACCAAAGACGGATCTGCGTGGCCCTTGCTTGCTGTGCGAGTAGGACACGAGCCATCTGCACCAGGCGATAGACAAGATGTACCCCGTGCTGCTTCAGTACCGCAAGATGACGGCGGCGCCGTCGATCGGGACGGGCAAGCCCGGCTACGAGGATGGCGAGGACCTCGACCGGTTGGACGCCAGCGGCGCCGGCGTGTAACCCCACGTCTCCTCTCGCATGCAGACCCCGCAGTCGCCGGCATGAGCGTACCCCTCACCCATAACTAAACAACCTCTCGCTCGTTCATCCCTGGAGCTGCTCCGCCATTCCTTATCTCGTGGCCATCAAGAACGGCAGCAACAGTTGCCGAAATGTAGCCATAGTTACACGTGGTTACGGAGCTCTTCACTTGCGAACGTAACCCCAAAGGGCATCAATCCAATGGCTGAAGTGGTCGAGGTGGTGGCGCGTCCGGATGCGGCCGCGGCGGCGTCGCCCGACACGCCGCAGCGCTTCCACGCGCTCGAGTTCCCTGCGTGGCACGGATCGCAGGTCATGCGGTACCTGACGCGGCACTTCGGAGCGCTCTCGGCGCTCGGGTTCGGCCACCTCAAGCGCATGAAGAAGGCGAACTTACCGGCGCATCTCGTGGCGATCGTGCTGCCGGTGGAGGAGGACGATGCAGAGGGCGATGCAGCGCTGCCGGAGAGCGTGATACAGCACAAGGAAGAGATGGAGACGCAGTTCGGCGGCCGGCTGACGCTCGTGGAGGCGCTCAAGTTCCCGCCACGGACGCGCGCGCTGTGGGAGGAGCACTCGCCGCGCTGGCCGCTCGTCTTCCACGCGAGCGTGCTGCCCGAGATACAGGCGCCGCCGCCCATCACGGATGACGAGCAGCGCGAGATGGAGGTCCACATGCGCGCGGCTGTCGCCATTGGCCGCTCGTTTGCGTCCACAGTCAACGCGCCGTCATGCGCTCGCGGGTGTGTCATCGTCGACCCGGAGGCGCTAGAGCGTGTGGCGACGTCTGATTCCGCGGTGGGGGACGCGTTCCTACCCATATGGCACCCCGCCATGGCCGCAGTGGACGCGGTGGCCACGCGGGACCGGCAGAAGGAGTTGGACGGTCACCAGCACGAGCTCGCGAGCGCGCCGAAGCGATCTAGGAGGGAGGAGGACGCCAGCAGCAGCCTCAGTAGTGACGCGAGCAGCGTTGAGCTGAGAGACGAGCGCGAATCGTACCTGTGCACGGGCTACGACGTGTACGTGGACCGCGAGCCGTGCGCCATGTGCGCCATGGCGCTGGTGCACAGCCGCGCGCGCCGCGTCGTCTTCGGCGAGCGCAACGAGCGTGACGGTGTGCTCGCTGGAGACGTGCGGCTGCACACTCTGCAGTCGCTGAACCACCGGTACCGCGTCTTCCACCTCGTCGCGGCAGGCGCTGGGGAGTCGAAAGAAGAGAGCGATTGAGCTAGAGCAGCACGCGTAGACGAGAGCAAGCGTGCGTGTATATGCTGATGGTAATTTCAGGAGGGAGACGAATGGTAGAGAGTTGACTGACTCGGTGGATGGATGCGGCTACGACCGGTGCGCAAAGTCCTTGGCCATGGCCTCGAGGCGCGGCACGATCTCGTTGAACGTCGGCCGCTGGTCCTGCTTCTTGGTCCAGCACTCCTCCAGCAGGTGCGCGAGCCCCGCGGGGGTCCCGTCGGGCACAGACGGCCGCAGGTTGCCGCCGGCCACGCCGTTCATGATGTCGCTCGAGCCGAGGTCCGGATACGGCTCTCCCCACGCGAGCGCCTCCCAGACGATGATGGAGAAGCTGTAGACGTCGCAGGGCGTGCCGTACTTCTCTCCGCGCAGCACCTCGGGGGCGACCCAGAGCGGTGAGCCGCAGATGGACATGGTCTTGCCGACGTCGCGGAACTTGGAGAGCCCGAAGTCGCCGATCTTGGTGCGCATCTTGTCGTCCAGCAGGATGTTCTGCGACTTGAGGTCGCGGTGGATCACGATTGGGTTGTGGTTGTGCAGGTACGCGAGCCCCTTGGCCATGTCGAAGGCCACGTTGTAGGCGAGCCGTAGTTGCTGGCTCTGCTCGGGCCGAGGCACCTTGTGGTAGATGTCGAAGAAGCTGCCGTTCGCCAGCAGCTCGGTCACGAGCAGCAGCGTCGGCGGCTTGGAGCACGAGCCCATGAAGAGCACGATGTTTGGGTGGTGCAGCCCGCGCATGATGCTGCACTCCTTGTCGAACTCGAGCAGCGTGTTCTTGGGCACGGCGCTCACGTGCAGCTTCTTGATGGCCACGGGCGTGCCGAAGTACGAGCCCTTGTACACGACGCCGAAGACGCCTCGGCCGATGGCCACGTCCATCACCAGGTCCTCCTCGCGGATTGACAACCCGTCGTCGTCCGCCGCCGCGTGCTTGGGGCTCACGAGCTTGCGGTCCGGGAAGATGATGCGGTCCTCCCACTTGTCGTCGCCCACGTGCTTGGACAGGATGGCCTGCAGCGCCGAGATGATGAGCGCGAACGCCGGCCGCGCGTTCTGCTCGGCGCTCCAGCAGCGAGCCATGAGCGCGTGCAGGTCCTGCATCTCGGGACTCGTCGGCGCCTCGAGCGCGTGGAAGTCGGTCGGCCGCTTGCCTGACTGCACCACGAACGGCACGGCGTCGACGGCGATCGAGCTGTACGGCACGCTGGCGCTCAGCACCTCGAAGAGGATGACGCCGAAGGAGTACACGTCGGCCTTCTCCGAGTGTTGCTCGCCCTTGAAGACCTCTGGCGCGATCCAAATGCTCGAGCCGATGAACGTGCGGCTCGGCGCCTCGGCGTCCTCCTCGCGGAACGCCTTGAGCTGCGAGAGCCCGAAGTCCGAGACCTTGCAGCGCCAGTCGGCGTCGATCAGCAGGTTGACCGACTTGAGGTCGCGGTGCAGGATGGGCGGCGTGCTTGAGTGCAGGAAGTGCATGCCGCGGCTCGAGTCGACCATCATGCGCATCAGCAGCGACCAGTCGAGCCGCACCTCGCCCGTGTGCAGCACCGAGTAGACGCTGCCCTTGGGGCACAGCTCCATGACGAGCCCCACGAACTCGGGGTGCACCATGACACCCATGAACATGACGACGTTCGGGTGGCGCAGCTGCGCCATGACGCTCGCCTCGGACCCGAAGCTCGTCACGATCGACTTGGTGTCTCCCTGCAGCGTGATCTTCTTGACGGCCACGCGCGTCTCCTTCCACGTCGCGGCGTACACGCAGCCGAACGTGCCCTGCCCGAGCTCCTCCTTGACCAGCACGTCCTTGGGGTCGATGTGGCAGTTGGCGCTCAAGATGCCGCCCGCTGGGTTGCTGTCCGCCGACTGGTTCTGCGCCGCGCCGCCGCTGAACCAGCCAGTCATCTCCATGGTCATCTGCACCATGACGTTCTCCTGCGCGAGCCGCTCGGTGAGCACGAAGTCGCGCCGCTCCTCGTACTCCCAGTTCCACGAGAGGAACATGAGCAGGATCGAGTAGAGCACGACGGCGGCGCTGACGGTGCCCGGCGAGCTGAGCGCTTCGGTGGCCGTCGCGTTGGCGTAGCGCACCCACGAGAGGATGATGAAGAAGACGCTCGTGCAGGCGAGCACGACGGACGACTGCAGGAAGGTCATGCCCGTGGAGCTCGTGATGCCGAGCGAGAAGATGAACTGGACCCAGACGTTGCGCTCGCTGACGCTCGTGCCGGCTGCCGTCGTGTCGAGCAGCGCGCTGATCTGGCCCACGAGGCAGACGAGCGTGAGCAGCCGCGTGTTGCTCTGGAAGCGGCGCAGGAAGAAGATGACGAGCAGCCCCATGGCCATGACGATGCCCGGGAAGACCATGACGAGCGGCAGCTTGGTCCACTGCTCCGTGTTCTCCTTCTTGAAGCTGACCTGCAGCAGCACGAGCAGCGGGATGAAGAAGGTCGTGAACCCGGCGCCGAACTTGAGCCGCGTCTGGTACTTGGCCATGCGCGCCGCGCGGAACCGCTGGTCCATCTCGTAGTTGGAGAAGCGCAGCGAGATGAACGAGATGCCGATGTCCTCGTGCCGCTGTGGCTGGTGCACCTGCCTCGCCGTGCGCGTGCGGAAGAAGTTGAGCTTGAGGTCCTGCATGCTCGTGCCCATGAGGTGCAGCCGCGTCTTGCGCGGCGACCCGCCGGCGACCGCGCTGCCCGGGCTCAGGGTGCTGCCGACGCCCATGTTGCTGCTCAGCGTCGTGTCGTGCTCGGCCGAGTCCTCCGGGATGACGTTGGACGCCTTCGGGATCACTTTGGCCATCCGCGTCGGGCCGTCGACCATCCTCGTATGGCCCGTGCGGAAATGCGGAAATGGGATCATGGCGGCCGACTCGACTGTGACTGGAAGCGCGGTGTGGGGTCCGCGGCGAGTGAGAGCGAAGGGCAGCCAGCGACCACGCACAGAACCGCCGGCGGTCAGATTTAGAGCCGGCCAACGAGCCGCAAGATCCAAAGATAGTCGCTCCCAGCACTTGGGAGGCCTCGAAGGCAGGAATAAACCGCCAAGACCGGGAAGACGAGTGGCCCAAGTGCAAACCAAGGTGCAGGCGGGCCAAGGTGGAGGCGGCTAGAGGGTATTGTTAGCAGCGAGTGAGGGGTGAGGAGGGTGGATACTTGTCACCGCCAGCAGCAGCGGCGGCGCTGCATTTAGAGGACAGCAAGATCGCGTTCTATTGACTGCTGGAGTTGAAGTGCCAGGTGTAAGGATGTGGGGAGGGGAGGGGAGGCTCGCCTTGCCGGCTACTGCCACTGCTACTGCTAGTCGACGGGGTCGAGCGTGAACTGCCCGAAGGCGCCTTTGCGGAACTCTTGCAGCAGGAACTGGGCCGCGAGCCGGTCCTGCACGTCCGGGTCCTTGCCGACGGCGCCGCAGCGCTTGTGCACGAGGCGGAAGAGCGCGTGGATGTCGTCCGTGGGTCCGCGCAGGCCGAGCGCGTCGACGTAGCGCGTGGAGCGCGCCTGGTTGAGCCGGAAGAGCATGAAGTCGGCGATGAGCTCCGTGCCGACGACCTCGTCCTTGATGGCGCCCGTGAGCGCGAGCAGCATGCCCGTCTCGGCGTCCTCGACGTTGGGCAGCATGACGCCGGGCGTGTCGACGACGTAGACGGCGGGCGTCTCGCTCACCTTGATGATGTCGCTGCGCAGCGTGACGCCCGGCGTGGGCCCCACGGCGGCGCGCCTGCGGCCTTTGCTGAGCTTGGGCGAGCTCGACAGGCGCCGGAACTCGTTAATGATGGACGACTTGCCCACGTTGGGTACGCCCACGACCATGGCCATCGTGCCGGCTGTGCGCGTGAACTGCGCGCCGCTGTGCGCGCGGCACCAGTCCAGCACGCTCTGCACCCGCCGGCCGCGCGCCACGGACGCGAACAGGCAGGCGGCTCCTTCGCGCGCGCAGCGGGCCTCGACGCGGCGCTGCAGGTTGGCGTTGGCCAGGTCGCTCTTGTTGAACACGACGAGCCGCGGCTTGCCCTTGGCCGCGAGCGCCGCCAGCGACGGGTTGGCCGAGCTCCACGGCACGCGCGCGTCGCGCACCTCGACCAGCACGTCCACGGCGTCCAGCTGCGCCGCCATCTGCCGCCGAGCCGTCGCCATGTGCCCTGGGAACCAGTTCACCTTGCTAGGGAGCGGGAACGCCGACCGGAAGCCCGCCATCGCCATCGCCGTCGTCGTCGTCGTCGTCGCCATGGAGGTGGTATCAGGGTGAACCAGTGGTAGAGCCTATTTTACGTTCACTGATTGGCTGAAAATGATTTAAAGACACATTTCAGCCAGTCAAAAGCCGGAACCACGTCGTTCAGCGGCGAAGAGGCTGGCGAAGGCGAAGGGCTTGCCGACGAGGAAGAACTGGTCGCCGGGCTCGACCTGCAGGTCCGGCGGCGGGTTGGCGAACACGCACGGGTGCGGCAGGATGATCCCTCGCTCGGGCCGCCAGAGGCCCAGGCACGTGCAGCTCGCCAGGTCCAGGAACTTGCGGAAGCACTCGCCGTACGAGCGCGAGAGCAGCTCGTCCGGCGCCTCCACCTGGAACAGCCGCCGCTCCCTGCCACATAGCGAGCGAGCCAGCGTGAGTTGCAGGACAGCTACAGGGGGTGTATGCAGCAGGCACGGACGCACTCGCGATCGTCTGGGTTGCCGTCGAGCAGCAGGAAGACGAAGGACGTGATCCACGGCTTGCGATAGCTCTCGCTCAGCAGCGCGTCCAGCAGGTTGTTCGAGTACACGCGGCCTGCAGGTCAGCAGCGGTCAGTAGCGGTCAGAAGCGGTCAGTAACGACCGCTAGCGGTCAGTCCAACGAGGGACAGAGGCGCACCGGAGGCGATGAACTCCTCGACTACGAGCGAGGCGTCCGTATGAGCATCCCCATCGTCCAGGCGCGTCCAGAACGAGTCGCGGTGCAGTTGACTGGCGCGCGCGGCCGAGCGGTACGAGTTCTGGCGCGAGAGCAGCGCCGGCAGGTCCAGCAGCTTGCTCGTGCGGCGCTCGTTGGCCACGGACGTGAGCAGCTTGACATTGGAGGCCTTGGTGAGCTCCACGACCAGGTTCGGGATGCGCGCGCGCTGGCTGATCTCGACGATGTAGCGCACCGTCGTGATGGCGTCCGCGTCCACCATGTTCGGGTCGGCGTACTTGGAGTCGGTCGCGTGCGCCAGGATGAGCACGGACCGCGCCGCCGCGATGCGCGTCTTCTTGAGGTCGGCGAAGTTGACGGGCGAGCCGAGCACGAGGAAGATGCGCTGGAAGCTCGTGAGCTTGGCGAACTCGAACTCGTCCAGCCCGCCGGGCGACAGGAACACGACGGCCGGCGGGCCCTCCTCCTCGCTCTGCATGGGCGCCTCGCGGATCGTCTTGAGGAACTGGAACATGTCGGTCGGGAAGCCGCACACGACGATGTGGCCCGACAGGTCCGGCGGCACGCCCACGCTCATGAACTCGATGTACGACACGCCCGTGCTCCCGTCCACGGCGTCGAACCGGTTCGCGGTCGAGTAGAGCGCCACGAGGCTCTGCTGGATCGAGTCGACCTCGTTGCCGAGCGCCGGCCGCACCTTCTTGCGTGCGGCTTCTCCGCCGCTGTCGCCGTCCGCCACATCAGCCGGCTTGGCCTTCCGCCGCGTGTTCTTGCGGTACGACAGGATCTGCTCGGGAGGGATCTCGGCGACGCTCTCGACCTCGCTCAGCCCCTTGGCGACCGCGTAGACCTTGCAGCAGAGGTTCGGGTCGGCCGTCGCGCCGAGCTTGAAGTCCATGTCGACGAACTGCACGCCGTCCTCGGTGAGCATGGCGACGACAACGATGCCCTTCTTCTCGTACAGAAAGCGGCACATGTCGCCGTACGTGAGCCCCGAGTAGGTGCGCGGGATGTCGATGAGGAAGATGCCGTGCATGACGCCGTGCAGGTACGGCCGCTGCCACAGGTACGGCGACATGTGCTCGTTCAGCTCGTCGTGCGTCTGCGACAGCAGGTTGAGCAGCAGCGTCGGCAGCCCGCGCAGCTCGCAGCTGCGGCCGAGCAGCAGATACTTCATCATGCCGAGCGTCACCACGTCCGTGGCTCCCATCTTGAGCAGCGTCGACGCGTGCACCGAGTTGATGACCTGCGAGTAGATGGGGCACGTCGCGTTGCCTCGGCGCAGCGCGATCGTGATGAGCGCGCTGCACTGGTCCGCGTGCTGCGGGCGGCGCGAGCGGCGGTTGACGAGTACGTAGCAAGCGCTGGCGCTGGCGATCACGGCGCGCTCGAGGTCCTCGTCGAGCAGCGGCGAGCCGACGATGTACTGCGCGCGGCCTTCGAAGGCCTTGAGCATCTGGCGCACGTCGGTGGAGGGAGGCGCGGCGTTCAGGATGACGGCCTTGACGTTCCAGTTGAGGTTGCTCGTGTGGAAGAACTCGCCGAAGAAGACGGTGAGCATGTCGGCGTCAATGTGGCCGCAGATGACCACGTGCGGGTGTAGCTTGGCCTCGGTGAAGGACGACGAGTAGTCCGTGTGCGACGCGATGATCTGCTGGATGCGGCTCAGCCGGATGGGCACGGCCACGAAGGTGAAGAGGATGATGAAGGCCGTGAGGAAGCGGCCGCCCGCCGTGACGGGGAAGATGTCGCCGTACCCGAGCGTCGAGATGCTCACGACGACGAAGTAGAGGAAGTCGAAGAAGGACAGGTCCTGGCAGCCGCACAAGAGCACGTCGCCCGCGCATGCCGCGTCAAAGTCGCACGCCTCGGCTGCTTGCAGGACGCCAGCCGTAATGACGACGATACAGACGAGCGTCAGCAGCGTGGCGACCACCTGCCGCTGGAGCGACGACGTGGTGAACTGTAGGAACCGGAAGAGCCGCACGAAGCGCACGGGGCGAAGCAGGCGCGAGGTGAAGGGCACCACGCCCGTCGGGTCGGCCGCGAGCTGGCGCAGCGCGAGCTCGTCGATGTAGGTGGGCAGCAGCACGAGGAAGTCGGCCATGGAAATCGGGCTCCTGACGAACGACAGCCGGTCGAACGCGATGTAGAGGCGGAAGAGGTACCTGGCCATGGAGAGAGAGATCGCGTCCGAACATCAGTCTCAGCTTGAAGATGAGGGGGAGTGAGAAGTGGCGCACTCGATTGAGAAGATCATGGTGGTGGCTAGGTCGACGTCTGTGGCAGGACGAAGAGCGTCAGCCTGCCAGTCTCGCCAGCGACTGCTGAGCCAAGCCACAAGACAAACCCACCGATGATCCACTCGGTCTTGACGTTCTGGATGCGCCTCCAGTTTAGGACGACGTGTGCGAGGGCCTGGTAGACGCTGAGCAGCACGAGCGCCGAGCCCGTGAGGCGGCTGGCCAGCGCCGCCTCCTGGTTGCGCTGCAGCCACTCGCGCAGCGACTCGTCCTGCTGGCGCGGCACGAACAGCTCGACACGCGAGCTGGCCTGGCGCCTAGCGCCGCCCAGTCCCGACATGCGGGTCGTCATGTGCCGCATGTGCTTGGGCGTCTTGCGCAGCACGCGCGAGCTCGCGGCGCTTGACGCCGCCATGACGCCGTGCAGCGTCGCGTCCGCCCGCGCTCCAAGTGGCCCTCCGGCTGCTCTGCGCGACCGCTCCACCGCAACTTGCTCTCCTTTTTCCGCGTCCCCACGCCCACACTTTGGTGATCGAAAAGGTGACTGGTGCTTGGCTTCAAACTGCAACGCACAGCTCCTCGCGTCGTTTCGAGCCGGTCAGCGTAGCGTACGCTGTATCAGACAGAATAGTATCGAAATGGTACATGTCACTAAAATATTTTTCCTTTTCAGTGACTTGAAGTGACTTTTGCGAGGCGGAGAAGAGTGACATTTGCCTGGGCCAACAGGTTACAGCGACAAGATGCGGCGAGGGCAAATGCGGCAGCAGGACGTGGTGATGGCACCCGCGAGGGATCAACGGGCGCGTGCAATGCGGGAGGCGCGGCGCTCGGGTGTGCTGAGTCTGCCGGCGCGTGAGCTGCGCGAGTTCCCGCCCGAGGCGTATCACCTGGAGGAGCACATGGAGAAGGTGCGTGCCGATTTGCTGGTTCGTCTCGCAGGTGGCAGACGGCGGAGGAGCTAACGCGGCTGACGCGGCGCCGCAGGACGAGCGGAGCTGGGAGTGTGTGGACCTGGTCAAGGTGGACGTGAGCCACAACGAGATCGCCTCCTTGTCGGACGAGGTGGCGGCGCTGCGGTCCGTCGCGACCTTCAAGATGCGCCAGAACGCGCTGACTTCTCTGCCCGACGGCTTCTTTGAGCTCACGGCGCTCACGAGCCTGGACCTCAGCAGGTTGCACGACTGCTGCTACGCTCCACCGCTATAAAGCCAGAGACTAACGCGTGTGGTATGGTGCACCGCAGCAACCAGCTCGAGGGCGACCTGCCGGACCGGCTCGGGCTGCTGGTCAACCTGAAGGAGCTGTCGCTCGCCGGCAACCGCCTGGCGCGGCTGCCCGAGACGCTGGGCGCTCTCACGCAGCTCGAGGTGCTCAGTATCGAGGAGAACACGCTGTTGGCGCTGCCGCAGTCGATCGGAGGACTCGGCCGCCTCCACACGCTCACGGCGCACTCGAACCAGCTCGCGGCACTGCCTCCGTCGTTCGGACAGCTGCGCAACATGCAGACGCTGGACCTGAAGAAGAACCGACTGGAGACGACGGCTGCCGCGCTCGCTGAGCTGCGCGCACTGCGATACCTGGACCTGCGCAACAACCGGCTCGTGGTGTTCCCCCTGCTGCCGGCGAGCACGACTCTGGACCAGGTCTTCCTCGGATACAACCTGCTGCCGAGCGTGGACGAGGACTCGGTGCTACGCGTCAAGGACTCGGTCACAGTGTTCGAGATCCGCGACAACAAGCTCGCGGCGCTTCCCGCCTCGCTGCCGTACCTCTACCGCCTCAAGACGCTGGACGTGGCCAACAACGACCTGTCGGACCTTCCGCCCGGACTCGGGTACCTCAAGAACCTGCACCACCTCGTGGTCGACGGCAACCCGCTCCGCACCATCCGCTGGTCCATCGTCAGCGCCGGCACGCAGGCGCTCAAGAAGTACTTGCGCTCGCGCGGCCCGCCGCCCGTAGGCGTCGACGTGATGGAGGAGGAGGTGGACGAGTTCGCGCTGCCGCAGCAAGGGTACGAGCCGCCGACGCAGTCGAGCGACGGGTCGGTCGGGTCGCCGCATACGGTCAAGATGTTCCGCGAAGCAGCGTCGTCGGGTACGCTGGACATGACGGGTTACGGCCTCCGCAGCGTCCCTGTCGAGCTGGACGCGAGCAACAACAGCAACACGTGGAACTTCACCGCGACGCTGCTCCACCTGAACCTGTCCAAGAACGGGCTGGAGGCGCTGCCGAGCTCCATCGGCGGACTGCTAGCGCTCAAGGCAAGTGACTGAAGGATGGCGAGCGTCTACGTCGTTGCCTCGGACTAACCTCGCCGTGTCATTGCGCCTGACGCTCACAGTCGCTGACCGTGGAGGAGAACTCGCTGCGATCGCTGGACCCGTCGATCGCGGCGCTGCCGTCCCTCCAGCTGCTTCGAGTGCGGAAGAACCAGCTCACTGCGGCGAGCGTCAACCAGTTCCTCGGCCCGTCCCCCGCCATTGGCCGCTCGCTAAAGGTGTGTGCTTGCGTCTCTCGATATGCTGCTCGCTTGTCCACAAGCCACTCACGTTTGATGCGGCACAGGAGCTGGACCTGCGCAATAACAGCTTGACGGAGATGCCTGCGGCAATCCGCGGCTTGTTCGAGCTCGAGACGCTGCTGCTCGCCTACAACCGGATCGAGACGCTCGACGGGTTCCACTGGTCGTGGCTGCGCGCCGTGAGCGTCGTGAGCGTCTCGGACAACAAGCTGCGGTCGCTTGGGCGTATCTACGAGGCGCCGAGCCTCGCGTCGCTCTCGTTCGACAACAACAACCTGCGCTCCGTCCCGTGCGAGCTCGGGCTTTGCCCAAACCTGCGAGCCATCTACATGAATGGCAACCCGCAGAAGACGGTGCGCGGCGGCGTCATCGCCAAGGGCAGCCAGGAGATCCTCGCGTACCTCAAGAACAAGCTGCCGCCGGGCACGGAGCTACCTCCGTCGTCACCTGCGCCTCCCGCTCCCACTCCATCATCAGCCGCGCAGTCCTCGACGGCTTCTGCTCTAGCCGGTAGGGTGGCAAGCGCGTCTTCGATGACCGGACGAGCGCCGGAGCAGGAGCAGCAGACCGCCACGCCCCGCTTCGCGCGAGTTGCGCTAGTGACCAAGCCGGGGGGAACTACAGCGGCGGCTGCGCTCGGCCACCAGCAGCAGCAGCAGCAAGAGGAAGACGGCGGAGACGGAGACGACGAGCTGTCGACGCAGATCAAGCAGCGCGAGCGCGAGCTAGAGAGCTTCTCGTTGTCGGCGGCCAAGCGGTTCGCCATCAAGAAGGACCTGGCCCTGCTGCGCGCCAAGCAGATCCGCCAGGAGCGCGCGAAGGCGGCGCGGCGGTGAGCAGTGAGCGTCGAGGCCGTGAGCGTCGAGGCCGTGAGCGTCCAGCCTGATAGAAGATGGCGTCGACTTGGAGCCAGCGGACAGACGGATGATGCAGTGGACGAAGGTGAGAAACAAAGGCGCGGCTGTGTACTCGTCGTTCGGGTTATCGGCGCGCCTCGGACACGCACACACGCAGCAAAACTACTCACCGCTGAGAGCGCAGGCACAGAATAAGCTAACCAGTGCTTCCATCACATGGTGTTGGCGTACCCGATCGTGGCGTTGGCCGCGTTGGCCGCCGACGGCTGCTGTGCCATCCGCCGCTTGTGAATGACGCACTCGCCGACGAAGCCGATCAGAGCGAGCACGCCGATGCCGATAGCCACGTACAGTCCGCCCGAGAGCCCAGCGGACGAATCGGTCTCCTGCGCCGAATCCTCCGAGCCAGTGGCGGCGTCCGAGCCTGCCGTCGGGCTGTCTTCCTCCCCATCCGACGCAGAGTCGTCCTCTTCGTCGGCACTGCTGTCGACGGTGCTGTCGGCGCCTACCGAGGCGGTGAAGGTGGTTGTGGACACGCCGCACTGCGACAGCGAGAAGGCCACGTCTTGGCCCTCGAGGGAGCTCGCGAGCGGAGACGCCAGGTCCACGACGACCGTGCCGTTGACCGTCGTGTCCAGGCTCGACACGTCGACAGTCACGCCGCTGCTGCCCGAGTCGCCGTACACGAGACTCAGCTCGACGGACGTCGCCTCGCAGAACGTGTCGGTAGTCAGCAGGATCTCCGAGCTGCCGACTTCAAGTCCGTCGGCGGCCGAGATGGAGAAGTTGCTGGCGGCCACCATGGTGCCGACGCTCAGGTAGTTGGACATGGTGCTCGTGGCGACCTGAACGCCGACGATCAGCGCCGAGGCGTCGCCTGAAGACCCGTCACACGGCAGCGCGCTAGCCAGCATCACGTTCCCCGTGCAGCTCTCGACGTCACAGGTCACGTCGCCGACGTACAGATCCTCCTGCAGCGAAGCGGAGCACGTCGTGTCTCCTGCGGCTCCTTGGCACAGCGAGGCGATGTTGCACTCCTTGACGAGCGACAGCCGCGAGGCTGAGACCGGGATCTCGACCGCGCAGACCGAGATGCTGGCCGTGGTGCTCGTCATGGCGGCGCCTGCCACGTCCTGGAAGGTGGCGACCGTCGCTGCGTCGCTCGAGGCGCCGTCGACTGTAAGCTGCGCCGTCAAAGCGTTCACTCCCGACTCTCCGCGCAGCGCCAACGCCCAGTCCAGCCCGCGCTCAAACGTGACTGTCACCGCGCAGGCATCTGTGGTGCACGGGTCGCCGGCCGTCATGGTTGTGGGTACAGGCAGCGTGGCATTCTCGGCGTCACACGCCAGCGGGTACAGTGCGTCGAACGCGATGGTGGCCGAGTCCACAGCTGCCGCGTCCACGTTGCACACGTTGAGCACGAGCGACGTCGCGCCGCCAGTCACCGCCGTGGCCGAGCCATCCAGGATACATACCGAGCCCGAGCAGTCCGTGCATGCCGCGACGCCTACAGCGTAAGCACCACAAGCAGGTCGTTAGTGGTGAATGAGAGTGCGACGGGATCAGCTCGTTCGGAGACGCACCGTGGACGCCAAGAGGCGCTGAAAGGCCCAGCGCCGCCGCGAGAAGCGCGCGCATGGGCAAAGGACGGCGACTGGAGCGATCGGGCGGTCGTGGGGACGGCGCGGAGGCCGGAAGCGAGCGCATGGTGCTGGTGTCCGCCGGCTTCCTCCTGCCCTGGTGTTGGCTGGGTCGTCGAGCGGTGGAATGCCAATGCGGACGGGAATGACTTGGTGTTTGTATGCTGAGAGCGACTTGGTCCGCCCAAGCGGGAAACGGTTCGACCTGGTTATGTTGCGTCCCAAATCCGAGAGCATCGTACCGTAGGAAAATTAAGCTTGCGTTTTGTATGCGACGACGAGAAAAATAGTCAGCTTGAGCGAGCAAAATGTTGCGCGAAGGTTGCACAATACCCCTCCAGGCTCGCGATCAAAACTGCAACACCAGCAGGAATCGCAGCCAGAAGATGATCCGCGAGGTCTGGACGGTCGAGCTCGGCGCCGCTGTAGGGCCCTTCCGCCTCGGCGCGAGCATTGCCGACGTGCTGCACGCGCTCAAGGTGTGTACGCGTCGCTTTTCCGCTCCTCGGACGCCCTCTGGGCCCCACGGAACGCCTCGGAATGCCGCCTTAACCCCACGGTGTTTGTGCTCTTGGCGATGCCGCAGAGTCGGCTGCCTGTACGGCCGCTCGAGATCGTGTACGACGCCGCCGAGCCGTTCGCGCGGCCAGTCGTAGTCGATTCACCCGAGGACGGGATGCGGGTGCGGTGCTAGACTAACTGACAGAGAAGGAGACGCCATACTAACGCTCCACTTTGCCGACGTGTGGACCCCGCAGTTGACCTTTGATGCGGTGCAGCAAGTACTGGCAGCGGTCGAGTTCTACGAGGTGAACCGCGTGGCGCTCAAGTTCGGGCGCGTCGTGATCTTTGGCGGCGATATCGCGGCCACCTTCATGTCCATCTACAACGTACGTGACCGTCGGTTTGTCTTGGCTCTTGACTAGAGTTCATATTCAACTCGCTTGCTGTCCTTATGCGCGCGCTCAGCTGTTCGGGCCGACGTTCCCAGGCCGCTACAACGCCGCCGACAAGGTACTCGG
Source organism: Phytopythium montanum (assembly GCA_023338065.1). Taxonomy (NCBI): domain Eukaryota; phylum Oomycota; class Peronosporomycetes; order Pythiales; family Pythiaceae; genus Phytopythium; species Phytopythium montanum. The sequence continues at coordinate 16,860 of JAADXY010000322.1, forward strand.
CGTGATGACAGCAGTCTGTTCACCCTCTCCAAGTCATCTAATACCTGTAAGCAGACGTACTACCTGAGCTACGACGGCGGGTGCGTCAAGTTCCCCATCCCGGACGAGTACGAGCACCTGTACCGGGGCGGCACGGAGCTGCCGCTAGAGTTCCCCGTACGTCTGGCCGTCCACCGCAAACCCCGGCTCCACACCCGTCCCTAATGCTCCTTGTGAATGGACAGAACGGGTTGACGCCGGCTGCCACCGGGCTCATGGTCTTCTCCGGGGACAACTACCAATCTCCACGCACCCCTTCGCCGATAAAGAAGTGCGTGATCGCCTTGTATAGCGACTCGAGTGGTCTAGACTCGAGCTAACTAACTGTCACGTTGCACCGTGTAGGTTCTACTATGAACCGGTGCATGTCGCCGTCGCGGAGGACCGCACGTCCATCGAGTTCACAGGCCGCAACCACCGGATCGAGCTCGGGTGGTCTCCTCAGGTAAAGACACCGCGCTCGAAACTACCAGTGAGCCGTCCGAACTGACCGACTGCATCGCGCTGGACCGCAGGAAGTGATCAGCGAGATCGGCCCGCCCGTGTCCGTCTTCCGCAAGTCGGAGGACCCAAACGACGGGTACTCGCTTGGTTTCCCCTGCTTCCCCTTGCTTGCTCCATCTGGACCACGGCTACTCCTCCTATCCAGTGATTGACAGTTGCGTGATGTGGATCTATGCTCTTTGCGCAGCTCATCCGTCGCAGGCGGAGTGGTGGGCGAGTACTTCCACAACTACCCGCAGCTGGGGCTCGACATACTCTACGACTCGCTCCACCGCGCGGCCAAGGTCATCCTCAAGACGAACGCGCTCGGGTGTGGCTCCCATACATTGGCCCCTGTTGCGGTCCCACTTTATCACTGACGCGCCAGCCTCCACTCTTGCCGCCCAGCCACCCGGAGTTCGGCGCGTCCCACAAGTGCAACTTCCGCATGACGTTCCACAAGGCGATGCTCCCACACAAGTCGAACGGCCAGCAGTCTCGAGCGCCGGAGGTCACTCCACAGACCCCTGTGCGTGTCCAAGATGCTCATTGAAGCGCTCCGTTCGCTTCCATCCTCCCATTGACTAACATTGCTCTTGACTGTGAACCGACTGGCAGTGGGAAGAGGTGCGCGAACTGCTGGCCGCCAGCGCCGACTTGCGTCCCGTGGTGCACGACAGCGGGCTGGGCCTCCACCCGTTCGGCCCGAGCCTGTGCTACTCGCCGACGCCCGGCTGCGTCTTCGAGGTGCTCAAGAACGGGTACATCGCGAGCGTCACGCTGGTCGCGGCCGCGAGCTAGAAGACCAGCCAGACTTGACGCCGACGGCACAAGAGCAGGTCGATCTCCATCCAATTCGTACCATTTCTAAGAATGCATTGGCCCCAGCAGCGATCGAAGGGCGAGACACACATCTAAGCTAGTCTACAAGCGACTGAGAGAAGGAGAGAGGAGCGGCTGCAGTCAGCTCGGCCGTGATCAGTACCGGCGGTCTTGGTACCCGCCCCGAGGCAGCGGCGGCTGGCTCGGGTTCGGCGGGTGGAAGCCTCCTTGCGGCGGCGCGGGAGGAGCCGGCGGTCCCTGCTGGTACGGCGGCGGCGGGTTCATTGGCTGCGAGTATGGGCCAGAAGGCTGTGGAGGCTGGTGAAAATGGCGTGGAGCCGAGTACGGCGCCTGAGGCGGAGCGTACGGCGCGTGGTAAGCTGTCGGCGCCTGGTACGCTGGAGCTCCCGGCAGCCCGTGCGGCAGCGGCGGCTGGTGGTACATGGTGGTCTGGGCGTACGGCGCGGCTGGTACGGACGTAGGGGGAGGAGGAGGAGGAGCGTAGCCGCCAGGGGACATGTAGTTCGTGTGTCCGTACGCCATGGGCGTGGCTTGTGGCGGTTGGCCGAACGCCACGGGGCCTGTCGTGTACTTGGTCTGTCCCCCGAACGGCTGCACTTGGAAGGCAACGCCGCCAGAGTACGCGAACGACTGCGTGCCGGGCGAGTACTCGGCCACGTTGGCAGCTGAAGCGCGGGGTGGTCCGCTCTGAGAGTAGCTGGTTCTCCCCTGCGTCTGTTGCTGCTGCTGTCCGCTCGGTCTGGACGGAGTCGCAGCCGTCGGAGCACCGCCGCGGGTGCGCTTGCGGTGCTGGCGCTTGGCCGCGGCTTCTGCCTCGTCGTCCGAGTACACGGCCTCGTCCGTCTCCTCGTCGAACAGGTTGGACGCGTCCGACCCCTTGTCCCTGATCTGCTCCGGCTCAATGTACGTCGTGTGCTCAGTCGCGGAGAAGACTCGAGCACCGACGGTCGCGCCTGCGGGCATCTTGTCCGCCGACTCGAAGCGCACGAGGTACATGGGCATGAGCACGGGCCCGAAGACCTCGTCCACGCAGCCGAGCACCGTCCGGTCCTCCAGGCACAGCACGCTGCCCTCGTCCAGCGGCTTGGCGTGCATCAGCGACTTGACGGTCGCCATGAGCCCGGGCTCGCTCCGGTTCAGGATCGTCCCGCACTCGGCGACCGGCGTGGCCGCCGTCAGCTCCACTGCTGGCGCGCGCACCGGCTGGCGCGAGACCTCGTTGGCCGTCGTGAGCGGCCCGGCGGCCGTCGCGCCCCCGCTCTCCATTGCCGCCTCGATCTCGGCGCGCAGCTTGGCCGTGCTGTACTTGTTGTCAACCTCGTCTTCGTCCTCGTCCGAGCTCGACTCGCTCCCGGAGCTCGCGTCGCCGTCGACCATCGGCTCGTCGTCCGACTCGTCCGCACTGTCCTCGTCCTTGCCGTCCTCCTGTTGGTCGTTAGTGGCGGCAGTTGACGCGAGCGCAGTCGCCTTGGGAGCCTCTGCGAACTGCGCGGCGACCGACTGGATCTCCAGACCCGCGTGCTGGGCGGCGACCTCCAGGTCCGACAGCGGCGCGGGAGGAGCAGGTGGCGCAGCGTCGTGTGTCATTGTGGTGGCGGTCTCCGTGCCAGTGGCGGCAATGGCATCGCTGGAACGCGTGGTGGCGACCATTTCCATCGAGTTGACAGCTCGTTGTGTGTGATGCCGCACCCAACCAATATGACCCCATGGGCAGTGCTAAGCGTACCCATTATATGGAACATATTTTCGGTACACGTACCAGAAACAGATTCTCGTCCACCGTGAAAAAGGATAAGACGCACGATTGAGCAAACCGATCTTTGTTGTTAAACACATCTTCAACTCACCTCAACTGCAGACCGACCGCGCCAATTTCTTGGTCGCCCTGGCAGGGCCCCTGCATTGACTGCACTCGTACCACGTCGCGTTCTTGACCAGCGGACGCTGAAAAAGCCCGCTGCAGTAAAGCGTTCATGCAGGATTGGTGGGTGCTTCCCACGTTCAAAACCCCGCGAAAACAAATGGAGCTCTTCCAACAGGAAAGCGCTACGTAATCCACATCATCAACCCTATCCTCCGGCATAATCCCTACATTTCGACCAATCATCACATCGAGTCGGTTGTGCGGTCTTCTCTGATTCGCTAGAAATTGGTGTCCTGTCCGACCATCAAACCGGTTTATTGTCGATATATACCGGTTGTGGCTCGGTTTCTCGCCGATCCACTTCGACCGTTCAAGATGCGAATGGCGAAGTTCCACCACTTTCGCTTTCGCCCCCCAGATCGCAAGCCTCCAAGCCTCTCTCCTCCTTCCTGTTCCTCCCTCCAAGCTGCAGCCATGGCGTTCGACCTGCCCAAGCTCACGTACGACTACAACGCGCTCGAGCCCTTCGTGGACACGACGACCATGAACATCCACCACACCAAGCACCACCAGGCCTACGTCAACAACATCAACAACTTCATCGGCTCGGTACGTCGCACTCGCTCACATGGGTGTGGCAGCAGCCCCTTGCTAACTGCACGACGTTGGTGTTGATGGCACGCTACAGGAGAAGGGCGCCGCGCTCCAGGGCAAGTCCATCCTCGAGGTCGTCCAGTCGGCCACCGAGGCGCCCGTGCGCAACAACGGCGGCGGCCATTACAACCACTCGTACGCTTGCTTTACCGCGCCTCAACGCCTCCTCTCACCGGCCAGTGCACTCATGACTGTATGTGGCTACAACAGGCTGTTCTGGACGTGGATGGCGACGCCCGGGTCGACCAACACGGCTCCGCACGGCGCGCTCAAGGCGCGCATCGAGGCCGACTTTGGTTCGGTGGACCAGATGAAGGAGAAGTTCAACGCGGCGGCGTCCACGCGCTTCGGCTCGGGCTGGGCGTGGCTCGGCGTCAAGGCGGACGGCTCGCTCGCCATCACGTCGACGCCCAACCAGGACAACCCGCTGATGCCGCACGTCGAGAGCCCGATGATCCCCATCCTCGGGCTCGACGTCTGGGAGCACGCGTACTACCTCAAGTACCAGAACCGCCGCCCCGAGTACATCTCGGCCTTCTGGAACGTGGCCAACTGGGACAAGGTCGTCGAGTACTACGACGACTTCGCCTCCAAGCAGAAGCCCGTCGAGATCTGAAGCCAGGCCGCCCCGGCCGACGCCGCGCGCTCGCTGCTCTAAGGGCGACGACTGTCGCTCTCCAGGCGTCAAGCACGTCGGCTGAAGGCGCGTCGACTCTGCGTTTCCAGGCGCTGAATGTGTGGTGAATCTGCGGTAACCGTGCAGCATGAACAAGGATCCGCCTTTGCCGATCTGCTTGAGCTCCTTGTCTTGCTCGCTCGGTCGCTTGTTCTCCAACTGTCGGTGCCACAGAGAGAGAGAGGAACAACAGCCGCCTGGCATGGCGTTCAAGCCTCCCAAGCTGCCGTACGTGGACGCCGAGACGATGCACCTGCGCCATACCACGCGCCAGCAGAAGTACCTCGACTTCCTCAACGCGTACATCGCGTCGGTGCGTCCGTCGTCGTCCTGCCTGCCTCCCGACACATTGAACGACTGCCACTGACTGACAAACTGCCTGGTCGGAGCAGGACAAGGGAGCGCACCTGAAGGACAGGTCGGCTGTGCAGATCGTCCAGGCCGCGAGCGAGGGCCACGTGCGCAACAACGGCGGCGGCTACCACAGCCACTCGTGCGGCCTGCCCTCTAGCCCTCACTGCTTGCTCGGCCAAGCAGTCTGACCCCTCCGCTTCCCTGCTCCTGGCTCTCCTGGACGTACATGGCGCGTCCGGGGACGGCCAACACCAAGGCGCACGGAGCGCTGCAGCGCCGCATCGACGCCGATTGCGGCTCGTTCGGGCAGATGCAGCAGACGTTCACGGCGGCCACGGCCGGGGTCTTCGGCCCATGATCCCCGTCCTCGGGCTCGACGTCTGGGAGCACGCGTACTACCTCAAGTACCAGAACCGCCGCCCCGAGTACATCTCGGCCCTTTGGAACGTGGCCAACTGGGACGTGGCCGGCGACTACTACGACCGGTTTGCGTCCAAGCAGACGCCCGTGGTGCTCGAGCACGTGGCGTCGGCCCAGGACAAGGACGCCGAGTGAAGCCGGCTCTAGGATTCTGGAGTCCAGGCTCTGGGCAGGAGGGAGTGGTGCTGAGTGTGTATTGGGCTGTAGCGGAGTAGCAATGGAGCTATGCGGTGTCGACTGGCAGTGTGGATCACGGGGTGTCCGGCTCGTACTTGGGCAGTGTGAACGTCAGCGGCGTCACTTGCGCCTCGCCCAGCTCGTTCTGGCCTGTTCACAGCCGCACTGTCAGCACCACAGCCTCCCAGTAAGCTAGCTAGCTGATCGGCCAGTTGGCGACGTACTGACGGCGACGACGGAGTAGCGGGCGTGCAGTGTCACGCGGCCGCTGGTGCGCTCGTCGGGTGCTTCATCTAGCCTAAGGCGGGCCATATTCCCGTCCGCGAGGTCGACCCAGGCCGTCCGCGCGCTGATCTCTGCGTCCACAACGAGTCCGTTAGCTACTCTCTTGCCTGTGGTATCGCCACAGCGTCCGACACCTTTGACGAGGCGTGCGGCTGATGTGACGACCTCGAGCTGTCGCTCGAAGACGCTCTTCTTGGCCACGGCGGCCGCCAACTGCCCGTCTGGATCCTGCTCGGGCGTGAAGACCGGCAAAGCGTCCGCTATGCTGGCTGTAGCCGCAGGTGCTGCGCCTTTGCGGGTTGTCGACGCGCCACTGGGAGGGCGGGAGACGCTGGCGCTGGCAGGACGAGACGCGCCGCTCTGCGGTCGGGAGGTGGTCGAGGAGGAGGACGCGGAGGTCCGGAGCGCCGTCAGATCGACGCCGCGCGCGGCCAGCAACTTGTGGATGGCGTCCAGCTCGACGGCCAGCTGGACGCTCTTGTGCTTGCAGAAGTCGTCCACGTCCTTGACGCACGCGGCGCGCACGAAGCTCAGCAGCACGGCGTTCGACACGTTGGCGTTGAACATGCGCTCGGGTGTCGTCTCTGGTCGAGGACAAACAGATCAGCCAGCCGCCGGCAGGAGGTGCCAGAGCGCTAAGGGGACACGCACCGAAGCCGTACTTGACGTGGAAGAAGGGCGCGAGCGGCGGCGCAGCCATTGTTGGCTGCAGGGAGTCCGACGCGACAGCGGGGACCGTCACCTCGGTCAGCTTGAAGCTGCTGGTGACCTTTGGCGCACCAGCGTCTCCATTGCCCGCCATTTGCAATAGATTTAGGTTACATATTATTTGACAGAGTTAGAAAAGCTTGATTAGCAAAATTCATCAAATCATATCACAATCGTATATCATTTGTTGAAGGTTTTAGTGCACCTGGCCATTCATTGTCACGACTCCACACACGTCGAAGTGATCGCATCGATGAAGATGGCGCTGTGCTTCTCCCGCGCCTCCTTCCGCCGCGCCCGGGCGCTGGGCTGCTCCTCTTGCCGGTCTCTATCGACAGCTGAGTGCGATGCCGCCCGTCTACTGGCGGCTCGCGACTTCTCCTTCAGCGGCAGCGGCTTCCTGCTGTCGTTCCACCTCGGCGCGGCGCGCGAACTCCAGCGCGCTGGCGCCATCCAGCCGTCCTCTCGGTTCGCCGGCGCCTCTGGCGGCGCGATCGCGGCGCTGACGTTGGCGGCCGACGTGGACGTGGGCGACATCCAGGCCGAGGCCAAGCGCATGGCGGCGCTGTGTCGGCAGGAGGGCACGCTGTGGAGGCTCGAGGAGCGGCTGCGCACCATCTTCGCCATCAAGTTCGCGGACGTGGAGGTGGACAAGCTGGCGCGCCGACTGACGATCGCGACCGAGAAGATGTGGCCCGCGCGGCTCGCGGTGCTGGCGGACGCCTTCGACTCGGCCGAGGACCTGGGCGACGCGCTCATCGCGTCCTGCTACATCCCGTTCTACCTGGCGCCGCGCGGCACGTCGCTCTTCCGCGGCGAGCACCACGTGGACGGCGGGCTGCTGACGCTCGTGCCTGAGCTGCCCGGCTACGTCAAGGTGTGCGCCTTCCCGAGCTCGCTGCTGCGCCGGCCGGACTACGAGATCAGCCCGAGCATCGACCCGGCCTTCCCCTTCTCGGTCGTGCAGCTCTTCCGCTTCGCGCTCTTCCCGCCCGAGCCACAGGTGCTGGACGAGCTGTTCGAGCTTGGAGGCAAGTGCGCGCGGCTCTGGATCGACCAGCAAGTGGCGGACGCCAAGGAGGAGCCACAGGGCAAGTAGCTAACGAGTCAAGAGACCTTTGGAGCGCAGCGGAACACGAGCAGAGCGCACGTTGGGGCTCATATTTAGGACTTGGCTGATGAACGAGACGCTCGACTCCCCCTCCCGCTACGCTAGAGCTCACTCGCCTCCTACTTGATCGCCTTCGTCGTCCGACGAGCTGCTGGAAGACGAGGACGACGACGAGCTGGAGGATGAAGTGGACGACGAGGACGAGGAAGAAGACGAGCTCTCGTTGCCGTCGTCCTCGCTCGACGAGCTGCTGGACACGCTCGCGCTCTCCTTGGCGGCGACCGCTACGTCCAGACTCGTGTCCGGCGTCTTCGGAGCCTTGGACGCTGCCCCCACGGTCGTCTTTTGGCTCCGAGATCGCGGCTTACTGGGCTTGGACGCGGTTGTAGCGGCGGCTGCTGACAAGGTCGGCGGGGCAGTCGCAGTTGAGCTCGCAGTTTTACCATTCGCTGGTTGGCTCGCCTTGTTGGCACCCGCTGCTGCCTCGTTCTTCTTCGCTGGTCTCCTTGGTGGTGCCTTCTTCTTGGGAGCGGCAGTGCTGGCGCTTGAGCCATTGGCAGTACTGTTGTTGCTGCTCGCTGCTGCTGGCGCTGCCGAGGACGACTCGGGCTTCTTGCGGCTACTGCGCTTCCTCGCCGACTGCTCACCGGAGCGGACGGCTCCGCCCATGGCGCTGGAGCGAGTCGCCTCCGTCGCCTTTGACAGCGCCTCCATCATCTTGAGTCTCTTCTCAGGCGGCTGCAAAGCTTCCAGCGCGCTGGGATAAAACAAACAGTAAAGACGCCGAGTTAGCCGCGGGTTCACCCGACTGCCAGCACTCAATGATGAACTAGACGCACGCCTCCTCTTGTCTCCGCTTCTCCTCCTGCCGTCGCGCCAGCGCTGCCGACCGGCGCACCGTCGCCAAGTGCGCGCGCTCCCAGTCGTCCATGGTCTTGTCAACTAGCGGGAACCGCTGCGGGTTAATCTGCACGGCAAGCAGCGCGTTAGCGGTCATGCCAGACCACCACTGACACACCCGACGGCCCGTACCAATAGGTTATGGCAATAAATATACTGCTCCGGGGTCTTGCCGAACGCGCAGCTGTCGGTGAAGAGCGCCGGCAGCTTGGCCAGGTACGCGGGGTACGGGTAGTCCACGATGCCGGTCGGCTCCTCCGTCAGCATGTCCGCGAACCCCTGGGCCCGCTCGCGCTGCAGTTCCTGGTACTGCACGGCCTCCACGTCGTCCTCGAACACGTCCGAGGCCTCCGAGTAGTCGCTGCCAGCCATCTCGTCGTCCACGCACCGCGCCAGCTCCTCCTCGTCCTCCAGCGCGCTGTCCACCGCCACGGACGACTCGTAGCTCCCATCCTCGTCCGTGTCTACTTGTGGAAGCGGTGGCTTGACGTTCTTCTTCTCCGGCCGGCGCTGAGACCCCGAGGTCGGCTTTCGTCGAGGCGCTGCGGTTGTCTTGACCGATGGAGCCGCTGGCTTCTTGGCTGGCGCACGCGCCTTGTTCGCCGGGGCCTTCTTGGTCCCTCCCGCAGCTCCAGTCGCCTTGCTCTTGGCTGGAGCCTTCCGCACCGGCGCTTTCTTCTTCGCTGCCGGTGCGGAAGCGTCCGGCTTCTTCTTGGTTGCCTTGCTCGACCCTCGACTGCTTGGTGGTGGCGATGGCGGTGGTGGAGGAGGGGAAAGCGGTGGCGGGGGTGATAGAGGCGGTGGAGGAGGAGGAGGAGGGGGGCCCTTGGGTGCGCGTACCGGCTTCCTGCGCTTCAGCGGAGCGTCATCCTCGTCACTCGAGTCGTGGGCTGGGGCACCGCGGTCCTCACTGCCGCTGTCGCTGTCGCTACTGACGCCCGAGCCGCCGCCGCTGCTGCTGGAGCTGCTGCTGGAGCTGCTGGAGCTGCTCGTGAGCATGGCCACGGCCTCCAGCGGCGACAGCAGCGAGTCCATCCCTGTCCTCCTGAGCGTCTTGAGTCGTCCTGAGTCTCTCGTCCCTTGTCTCTCGCCGCGTACAGGGCGCCTTGACGCCTGGTTCGCTCAGTGGGTGCTCAACCGCTCCTCTCGCAGTCGGTGATCCTCCTCTCGGCACCTGAAGCGGCCTGGAGGCCTTGGGATCCGCGCGCAACCGGCGCCTTCGTCCTCCGGGTCCGCGGAGTCGTCGTCCGTTGCGTTCTACCCTCGACAAGAAAGACTGGTGTTCAGTATTGACACTACGCTCCAAATAAGGTAGGCGCCACATACAAGCGTCAAGTGAGGTGGCGGTGGATTGCTGGCATAGTGAGATCAATATATTAGGTCGACCTGGTTTTGCCCATTTGGCCTTGCGCGAAAACATTCGGTCTGATTGTGCGCGCGTGACATGCAGCATCAATTGTTTAAATTGATAGAGGCTGTTTGGAATCCTCCATATTATGTGTCGCAGGTTTTATAACCAGGCCGTGTAAGATATCTACAAAATAATTATGAGATATATGTATTGTAGGAGACTGCCAATCTGATGATGGTCTTTCCTGCGGTTGGGGATGTGGGACACACTAAACTGGTGGCCACTTCAAGAACCGCGAATCACTTGGAAACTGTAGGCTGGATTACGCCACGCACTTCCGAAAACCCGAGAATCCGTCCGCCTCGCTTGCAGTCTTACGGACGCTCGCTTCAACACGCTGGCAATGGCGTCGTGGACACACTTGTCGAGGTCATGGACGCGCCAACGGACAGCAAACCTGCGCCTGAACACCTGAAGCAGCCGAAGCGGAGTTGGTGGGTGCTTTCACGGTGTCTGACCGACGTGCCGCCGGCATCCGCGACCAGCGAGCGAGCACTCGCTTGCCTTCGCTTGTTTAACATCTCGCCGCGCGCCGCACTTCCGCCCTCAGCCCACCGAAATCGTGGGTCGTCATCGCGCTCATGACCTCACCACCCGCTGCGGATGACGTCAATGCGGCCACTCGGCAGGCTCAGAGCTGTCGACGCCATTCAGCTGCTTAGAGATGGAGGAGCGCCGTCGTTACTGAAGCGAGTCATGAAGTGAGCGTTCGTAAATTCCATTCTCAGTGCGATCACCGCGTGAATTCACTCGATGCAGCCTCACAGACACAGGTACCGCCCTCCCTCGTCGCGATCCACTCAGATCGTCCCCAATTCCGGACTTGCCAGCAGCAACTCGCACCAGCATCGACGATGACCATA
>JAADXY010000323.1:0-27558 GCA_023338065.1 Phytopythium montanum
GCAGACGCACGTAGCGCTCGCGCCGGCGCTTGTAGTATGTGCCGACGAGGTACTGGAAGAGCGAGAAGTTGATGAGCAGCGACAGCGGGAGGCACATGAGCCGGCCATACCAGTCGATCTGCGCCTGCGTCACGGCCATTGATGCTGTGCTGTTTTCCTTCCAGGCTTGTGTCGAGTTCGTAAATGACCCGCAACGACCCGAATCTGTTGTGTTCGAAGGCGGTCGGAGTGCTAGAAGGCTGCAACGATCTATTCCTGCCACTGGACGTGCTCAGACCGCTGGGACGAGGCCAACGCTCGTCTCAATCTATCTAAAGTGGCTTTGTCTGCTGCTTGGCGGTCTCAGTCGGCGTGTGTTTGCGTCGAAGACGGCGGCTGGCGTCCTCCATGCCGAGCTTCTCGTACACTCTGCTGACGACTTGGACGACTCGCTCGTGGATGTCCTTGCCGCCCTTGGCCTTGGCGCTCTGCTTGTCCATGGCGCTGAAGACTTTGGTCACGTTCTCGAGCTCCCCGCGCTCCTCGAAGCGCGTCATGAGGTGCAGCGCGAGTCTCGGCTTGATGACCGGCACCTTCTTCCTGCTGCGCTTCTCGAGCGCTCGGGCGACCAACTCCATGCGTCCATTGCGGCTGCAGTGGTCGATGAACAGCTCGCACCAGTACGGACTCGTGAGCACGCCAAAACCGCTGGCTGGACCCACGAGCGCGTCCCACACGGCCTTGTCCTCGATGCTGTCGACGTTGCGGCACAGCGTCGGGATGATCGTCTTGGCCACTGTATTGCTCAGCAGCAGGTCTTGCATCTCGAGCTCACGCGCGTCGCCCACCAGGCTCAGCACGTCCGAGACGCGGTCGTGGATGCACAGGTAGTCGACGATGTTGGCGAAGTGCGGCGCGCACTGCCGCTTCTCGCCGCTCAAGTACGTGCGCTTGACGAACTCCCAGCCTTCAGCCGGTTGATCAAGCATCAGGAAGGCGTTCACCGCCATCCGGACGCCCGTGAAGTGCAGCGGGAACCGGTCTCCGTCCGCTACTTGAGTGTGGAGGTCGACGATCTCCAGCACCTTGTCGAACTCCTCGAGGAACACAGCGGCCGTGATGGCACGTGGGAACAACGCGGCATGGCGGGAAGTGACGGTCGTGAGCTCGACCGCTTCGTCATAGAGCGTCAGCACGCTCTTGGTTGCTTCGTCCAGCTCGTGGAAGGCGTCCGGGTCGTCTTCGCGCTCTTGATTGCGGTCGATACACGTCGTGTAGCGGTCCATAGGCGGCGCGAGCTGCTCTCGCTCGACCTGCTTGCCTCGCTGGATAGTCCGCGGTGTCATGAAGTAGTCGTTGTCGAAGGCGCGGATGGCGTTCTGGTAGTCCTCAGCGCGCAGCTTGAAGCCCTTGCGCTTCATATCGTCGACGACTCGTTGAGCCAACGCCGAGTCTTGAGCCACGGACACGGCGAACAGCAGCTGCCGGTAGAAGAAGACGGACACGGGTCGGTTGTCGGCGGCCACGCGGTCGTAGAAGGCGAAGGCTTCCTTGTACCGCCCGAGCGCCACTAACGCGGACAGGAACGTCGCGTTCATGTTGGCGGTAGGGTACACGTCGGCTGCTAGAGCACGTTCGTAGGTGTCGAGGACGGCGGGGAAGTCCTGGACGAAGCTGTAGGCGCCGACGGCCCAGGAGAAGAAGGACCGGAAGGGGGGCGTCAACGCCAGCGGCCGGTCGTCCATGACGCTGTCGCCTTCCACCGCGAGCGTGGAGGACGAGATGGAGGCGGTGGCGAGCTGCTGCGCCAGCTGGAGACGGTGCTCCACTATAGCGATGGCTAGTGGCGCTTGTTGGGCCACGACTAGCAACGCCAACGCCTCCTGCTCCGTCAACTTGGCCAGTGTGTCATCGAAGCGTTGGGGCTGGAACTTGGTCTCCACTTCGTCTGCGTCTTCACCTGCGGCTTGAGTATATACCTGGACGAGCGGACAGCTCTGGGCGCCGATGGCGGAGCCCACCGAGGTGTATAGCGGTGTGTAGCAGTCGGCGACGGACTTGGCGACGGCCGCGAAGTCTCCGCGCTCGGCCAGCGCCTGCAGCCAGCGGCGCTTCTTCTCCATACCGGCGCGGAACTGCTCGCTGAGTGCAACTGCTTTCTGCGCGGCCTCGTCCTCCTCTACGTCGTGGTCGACGCGTCGACGCCGCGGCTTCCTGGAGGAATCGGAAGCGTCAGACTCGTCATCTTCGACTTCGTCTTCCAGGTCGTCGTGGCCCTCGAATGCGGCCGCGATCTCGAAGGACGGGGAGGATTTAGGCTTGGCGTTGCGTCCGTTGGCCTGGCGGGTGGAGGAGAAGCCGGCGAGGAGCTGGACGGAGGCGGGGACGGAGGTAGGAGTGGAGAGTAGAGGGAGACGCCGGATGCTCTGGATTCTGGTGGCGACGGGACGCCGCAGGCCACGACTGACGAGCGACGCGGCCGCCTGCTGTCGCCGCAGCATTGGAAGGAGGCGCGGGTGTGTGAGGGAGCGTGAGGAGGCTGCAGAGGGCGGAGGAGGAGGCGGGAAGAGAGGCGGCCGAGGTGCTTGGCGATGCCCTGCTTGGTCGATCTGGCAGCGTGTGGCGGGTGTTGGCTCTAAATCCAGTGGAGTTGATCGAACTTGAGTGCTTGATGTGGGAAATATCCAGAGCATTTAATTGGTCTTTTTGATCAATCAGGTGGGGCAGTTTGCAGGTAGATGAACCAATCAGATTCGTGGAATTGCGATCTACAACTTGTGGACTACTCCGAGTACACGAGTAGCCGTTCGCCATTCATGGTCACAACATTTGGTCCGGAGCCAAAAATACATCACATCTCGTTGCTCGCGCTCTTATCGGCCGCCTCGAGCTCCAGGAGAAGCCCCCGGTTGCCGCCAGTCCCTCGCCGTGACGTCCACGAGCTCTCTAGCCTCTCTCTTCTGGCCGTCCGACCGCCTTCGGGGGCGATTTACAGCCCTGAAGACGTCCACAATGCCTCACTACGCTGGCGCTCACGAGTCGCTGGAGCATGCAGTCGACTTGGCGTTCAGCCTGCCGCTCATGCTGGTCATGAACTTCGCGTTCGCCGTGTACTTCTGGAACATGTACAGCTCGAGCAGTCGTCTGGGCGAGACGCGCGTGCAGTGCCTGCTGCTCTCGGCTTGGGTCTCGTTCGCCTGCCTCGTCGGGTTCGCGTACGCGAGTCCCACAGCGCTGCTCGTGCTCAACGACATGTCGGAGAACACGATCGCGCTCACGTTCCTTGTCCAGGTCTCCATCATCACGCGCGACGCCATGAATCTGTGCAACCTCAAGTCGCTGCACTACTTTATGCGCGCGGCAGAAGCGCTCAGCGTGATCACAGTGCTCATCTCGGTGCTAGACATCATTGCACTCGCCAAGCTCCACGACAAGGCCCTGTTGGACGCCACGCGCACAACCAACCAAGCGTTCGAGAACGTCGCGCTCGCCTTCATCGTCTCGTTCCGGTTCTACTACATCCTCCTATCGCGCGGGAGCCTCCGCGCGGTGGTGCAGAGCCAGCCGGCTGGCACGCTGCTGTTCGCGCTGCTCGTGGGCCACGAGTACCCGTTCATGATCGCTCGCGCCGTCACAAGCGTCGAGCTCGAGTACTCCGAGGGCGTCTGTATGCGCGCGCTGCTGTTGATCTGTATTTGGTACACGACGCGGGAGAAGCAGGCGGCGTCTGGACGAAGACGTGTCCGAGGGACTCGGCAGACGACGAGGAACCGCCAGCTGTCAAGCATCGTCCCGTGCGGACCGGGCACGTTGCGGCCTGCGTACCCGCCGCCGATTGCACAGCACGCGGGGCCGTCACTGCACATGCGCAAGGTGTACCAGCTGCAGACGGCGGCGGTCGTGCCCACGCAGTCGGCGACCGTCGCCATGAGCTCCATGATGGCGGCCAACTCGAGGCGCAGCGACCAGAGACGCACGTCGCGCCAGGGCCCTGCGGTGCCAATAGCAGCGGACTTGAGCGTCGGCCGGAGAGATGTACACAGGTAGATTGTATTGAAGGAGTGGTTTGAAGCTCTTCCGTGAATCTGCTTCAACCAGTTATAGTGAAGGTTAGCGTGGATTGAAAAAGCCGGCATGCTATTGGTCAAATTCTAGCTGCAACTGGATATTACAGCCAATCATACGGCGTGTGTCCATTTGTAATGTGTGAATTGGCCGTCAGACAAAGAAAGCGCGGGAAACATTACGCACGCGTCACTCTGGAACTCTGGGAAACAGCGCGCTTTACAACATGGTGCATCGCGACTCGCTCCATCCGATCCTATCCGTGCACGTTCATCATGAGGAAGACGACGAGTCGTTGCCGACGAGCACTTGTGGCAGCCTCGACGATCATTTTCAGGGCCATCCAAGAAGCCGCAACCTTTTGACTGTATAAATACATACTTAGGAAAGAATATTGCTAGTGGACTTCAGGCAAATGAGAGAGATTATCAAATATGTGCAATGTGATATCTAATATCTCGCAAATACTGATAAATAGACGACGCAATGCCACAGACAAGCAGTCCACAAGTGGGATGCGTCAATGTCTCTTTCTGCCACGTTGCATACTCAACTCAAGTTGTCGAGTGCTCGCGGCCTTTCTGTCGCGCAGCAACAACGCCGCGATGGTCTCGTTTCATTTCCATCCAATCAGCACGTCGGATTGCTCATTCAGCATCCCATTCCATCCAATCAGAGCTCTCGACGTCCGTTGAGATTGCGCCATAGTGGAACCAAGAGTGAAGAGTCCGGACATCTGGTCTCTTCGTGCAATTCGAGAACCGGCCAGCCCTCACATCCGATTCTTCCCTCTCGAGGAGCCTACAAGACCCACCACCAAGTTCACACACAATGCACGTGCTTCGCCTCGCGTTCCTCGCGGCCTGCGCCTTCCTCTCGACGGCGGCGGCCAGCGAGACGACGGACGAGATCGCGACCGAGATTGCGCGCCTGGAGGCGTCGGCGGCGCAGCTCAAGCTGATCCAGGCGGCCATGGCGGCGCAGGAGGTGTCGCTCTCGTCGTTCGCGGCCACGGCCGACTCGGGCTCGGGCTCGTCGTCCGCGAGCGTCGAGGTGTCGGCGGACGACTCGGCCAACAGCGAGTTCGCGGTCGAGCCGCTGCCGACGCGCGCGCCGTCCTCGTCGTCCGACAGCGCCAGCAGCACGGGCAGCAGCGCCAGCGCCAGCGCCTCGCCGTCTTCGTCCGGCAGCAGCACGGAGGAGGTGGCTACGCCCACTCCCACGCCGACGCCGACGCCGACGCCAGACAACGCTGCGTCCTCGCTCGTGGCGCCCACGGCTGCCGCCCTGACCTCGGTCGTCGTCTACGCCATGCTCTAAGTCCACTGCGAGTGGAAGAGCGCGCGCGCGGCGCTCCATGTTATTACCGCGGAATACAGTTTTTTTGCTGGCTGTTGTCAATGTTGACGACGTTCGACTCTGCCGGTGGATGATGTGTGGAGGCAGGAGATAGGGTGGGGACGGGACTGGCGTGGAGGCTAGAAGAAGATCTCCCAGAACTTCTTCCACGTGCTCTTCTCGGTCGGCTTGGGCGTCGGGTGCTGCGCCGCGTAGATGATGTCGTCCTGCTGGCTCGCCGTCAGCTCGGCCGTCGCGTTGAACGGGTCCAGCTCAAAGTTGAGCGGCGACTCCGGGTCCTTGGCCGGGTACAGGAAGTCGCTCCACACGAGTCGCCGGCCCTCGCGCCGCAGCATGACCGGAATCGGACGCCTCGCCACCAAACCTGAGGAATGCATCGTCAAAGCTTTGTCGTCTGGTCCTTTATGGGTCCGGATCGTCGTTGGTGCTGGCACGTTGGCAGCGGAAGATGCAACGATGCCTTGCAGGAGCGCCGAAAGCGCCAGCATTGTCATGAGAAGCAGCACGGCGAAGCGGGAGGTGCGTTGGACCGCCATCACGCGCAGGTTCTTTGCCAGATACAGCATGAGGTCGCGGTGCTTATTCTCGCTCGGCTTCTTCACGACTGAGAGATGGCATACCGATGCCGGAGGTAGTTGGTGTTGTATCCCAGCGAAATAAGACGAAGGGGCTGATAAAGGCAACAAAAGGCAACGTCAACGAGTTATAGGCACTATTTCGGCGATATTGGTCACTATTGTGGACACGACATCCCAGATCCGGAGGCAGCAACCGCGTGGGATGAACAATCTTCTTCGCGTCTGGCGGCCTAACGGGGGATACCATCGCGTGTTGGTGCCGTCTGCGGGTGGTTGTGGCGGCGCACATGGCGGTGTTCGTGGATTAGAGTGCACTCCATTCAAAGTTCACCGTCCTCTCGCCTCCACAAAGGCAACACGTTCCTGTCACTTTCATTTCCAACAAGTCACTATTTTGCAATTTATGCCACATATTCGGTACACTCACGTCTGCAATCGCGTGGACAAAACACGTTCACACGTCAAGCACTCGAGCGCCATGATGCTGCGCCTCGGTCGCCGCTCCTTGGCACGCGCTGCGGCCGTCCCCACGCGTCGAGCGCGGGCTTCAGCGCCTCTTCTAGCTGCGCAGCCGACGCGCAACTTCTGGGGCTCGGGCGTGCTCTCATGGCTTCGCCCAGACAAGAGCAGCAAGCCGGACAAGCCAGTCAACGTCGACCCGGAGCCGGTTCCAGTCCCGGACGCGGCGCCGCTCAATCCTCCGAGCGCGGCCAAGCTGCGCAGGATGAAGAAGAAGAACCACTACACGCCCACACCCGTTCCCACGGTGGTGTCGGCTGAAGAGTTGGCGCAGGAAGAGGCGCGGCTTCAAGCGGCCGACGCGACACTGCGCGCTTTCTCTCACGCGCTGTCGACGGCGAGCAACGCGGCCAAGCTCAAGCAGCTGTGGGCCGTCGCGTCGACCCTGGAGCCGTTCGTGTTGACGGGTAGCCACTCGCTGGCTCGGCTATCAGAGCCTGAGGCGGAGGGCCGGACAAGCGGCACGCTCGTCCTGCAGATGCTGCCGAGCGACGTGTTCGCGCTGCTTCGACCCAAGAAAGAGACCACCGTCCGCCCTGAGGGTGTTAAAAGACGGCAGTTCTGGCACAAGGCGCCGTGGGTGCTGAGCGACGCCGTGACGAACGCGCCGGACGTCGAGGAGAGCGACGTCATGCTGCTGAACGAGGCCGTCATGACGCAGTGGGGCATCGACGTGCTGGCGAGGAAGAAGGATCACGCGGGCGTCATCGAGCTCTTTGAGCGGTACAACCACGACCGCCACGCCCGCATTGACGCGAGTGCCCTCGCCGATGACGCGCTGGCCGAGGAACAAACCGACGCTGAGGAGGAAGCCGAAGAAGAAGCCGAAGCAGAGGAGGAAGCTGACGAAGCCGATGACGAAGCCGACGCGGATGAAGCGGCTTTGCAGTTGCAGCAGTCGTTCCCGTGGCTGCGTCGGTCCACCAAGCTGTCGAACAACTCGTACATGCACTACATCCTGGCGCTGGAGGCGACCAAGCAGTTCCCGCAGCTCATCCACGTGCTGCGCAAGGACCACAAGCGCCGGCAGGTGTGCAAGACTGTCCCGGTACTACGCGCGCTGCTGTTCGGGTGCGTCCGCGAGAAGGAGGGCGATCTGGCGCGGCTCGCGATCGAGCAGTTCGCAGAGTACGCGCCGGCCTCCGTCATCCCGTTATGGCAGTACGAGTCGGCGATCCGAGCCAACACGATCTCCCAACCGCGGACAGAGCGCGAGCTGGACAACGCGCTGTGGATCGCGAAGCGGATACGCGAGGACGCGGGGTACCCTTTGAACGCCAACATCTGGAACACGCTGTTCAACAACTGCATCTACCTCGAGCTGCCCGAGCGCGCGCTCGCCATCTTCAAGACGTTCCAGGAGCACCACATATCGCCGGTCCAGCGCCAGTTCCTCAACGTCTTCCGCTCGGCTTGCCGCTTCGGAGACTACGAGACGGTGATCGCCATGGTGGAGCACTGGATGCGGACTTCTCGTGCTCTGGCGGTCGATAAGGCGCAGGAGGAAGGCGGGAAGCCGCGTCTATCGGCGTCCAAGGTCGAGCGGGACGCGCTCAACACGGTGCTGTGGGAGATGCTCAAGGGCAAGCCGACGGCCGAGCAGGTCCGCCGTGTGCTGAGGAAGATGCAGGACTGGTCGGTGCAGCCGGGAGCGGTTCTACTGCGCCACGCCGTCTCCAAGCTGCTGGACGACGGCGACCAGCAGAAGACGCCGCACGAGCGGATCGTCGAGGCTGTCTCCTTCTGGAAGGGCCTGCCGAGCGTCATGCTGCGCCAGGGATTCCTCATCCACTTGCTGCTGGAGCACTGCGTCGCCAATGAATGGGAGGACGAGTGCGACTACCTTGTGGGCCTGGCGATGGCCGAGACCGTCGTGGACGTCCCGGCGCCGAGCTTGGCGCGGTACATGGAGGCAAACGACCTGCGCGGCCGCTTCGCCGAGAACATGGCGCTGGGCGACCGCCTCGTGGCCGAGCGCTCGCTGCAGCAGCTCGGCATCAAGTTCATGGAGGTCTACGTCATGAGCTACCAGCGTCGTGAGCGCTTCGACGACGTGCTGGCGCTCGAGCGCAAGCTGAAGCTCACCGAGACGTTCCCGACCAGCGAGGCGCTCGCCACCATCGTCCGCGACGCCGAAGCCAACCGATAGACAGCGGAACAAGGAGAAGGAGAGGCGTCCGCATAGACAGACAGACAGACAGACAGACAGACAGACAGACAGACAACCAGCGCATCCACCATCAAGCTCGCTATGTCTTTGGCTATAAAACTACTCAGTCTCGACCGCCGCTCACAGCGCGGTGGTCTCGCTGGTGGCGGCGTCCAGCGCCATGCAAAGCAGCAGCACGAGTGCCATGTCGACGTCGGCTGCGACGCCCACAAAGTAGTCGTCCTGCCTCTCGCCGGTCGCCAACTGCTCCTGCGTCCTGGACGGCCGGTAGACGCGCGCAATGTCCTGCCGCCGGCCCACACGGCGCGTCGGGCTGCGCTTATCCCTCCGCTCGAGCCACACGCGCGCCTGCCTGTCGCGCCAGTCGCCGTCGACGCCGACAGCACACGGCTCGCCAGTCGCGGTGTTGACGAACTCGGCGAAGGCGCAGCCGCCGCCTTGGACGTACTCGCGCTCGGGGCTCTGCAGCTCGATGGTGAGCACTCGAACAGGAGTTACACCGGCTAAGAAGACGTTGAACGTCGGCGCGAGCTTGATTGAGTCGCGCTTGAGGTGCGCGATGGGCTGGCGGGAGCTGCCGACGCGCAGCGTCTTCATGGCCGAGGAGTTGGCCACGCCTTGCACGCAGAAGAGCTCTCTCGCGGATTCCGCGTGGCGGATGAGGAAGTCTTGGTCGGGAGGCACGGCGGACCAGCAGCGCTCCTTCATGTACAGCGTCGTGGGCTTCTCGGCGCACCAGGCGGAGCCCAGAGCGGAGAACTGACGTGCACGCTGAGCTTCCGCGGCCGACACTGGCGCGGAGGCTTCGGTGGAGCTGGAGCAGCCCATGGGAGGAGGAGGAGCGGAGTGGTGTCGGGTGTTGGACCAAGTTAGATGTGAGCTTGGCACGTAACGAACTGCGGCTGTCGAGGAGATCGAGGAGGTCTTGTTACTAGAGGTGAAGCCACGATAGGAAACAAGACGGACAGGTGAGCAGCTGGTGCCACCGACTTGTTACTCACGTCGACACCCAGAGTGTCGGCCGGCTATGTGAGTGAGTACGGGGATAAGCGGCCAGGATAAGACGCTCGGGAGCGCCGGACCGCTCATGAGGGTCTGATATTGCGGCGGTCAGTATGAGTGGATCCATCGCGGCGCTTGCTGATGAGGTGGCGCCTCGCGCTCGGACAGAAGCGTGGAGAACGGCGGGGCGGCGCTTGGCTGGAAGCTGTTGGGCGGGCCAAAGATCCAGCGAGAAGCGACGCAGGCAGGCGAGAAGCCGCCCGCACAGCGAATGAACGAGCGGCTGGCCGTGTCCAACGCCAAGGAGAAGAAGGCAACCCGCGCGTCTTATGAAGGGGGCGGACCCACCTGAGCAGAGGCGGAGGTTCTGGTGTCATACGCTCGTGTATGTCGCTAAATGGATTCTCGTAATAGCTGCCTTGTCTGTCGCAATCGTGTGAAGCCATCTAGGAGGAGGCGGAGGCCGCTGTCAAGTGGCGGCGGTGGTCGTCCAGTGCGACGCAGATCAGCGCCATCATGAGCAGATCGACGCCCTTGGCGACCTCAAGCAGTCCGCCGCGGCCTGGCGAGCCCGGCGCCTGGCCGTCCGCCCCGCCCGGTGCATTGGAGTAGCGGATCCGCGCGGCGGCCTCGCGCACCTCGTCCTGGCCGCGCGCGACCCAGAACTCGAGCACGGGTCCGTCGGATTCCGAGTCGCCAGGGACGAGATCCGCGCCGAGCACGGCTCGTTGGTCGGCCACCAGGTCGTGGAAGCTCATGCGGACGCGGCCGCCGGTCTCGATGGCGAACTGGAACGTCTCGGGCACCTCCTCGTGCTCCGTGCGCGCGTACGCCGAGTACGTGGGCGTGCGGTGCAGCAGCGACTGGCGCAGCGTGGCGAGCGGCAGCCCGGACGCGGCGTCCAGCACCGCGCGCTCCTTGTGCAGCGACAGCGCCTTGTCCTGCACGCGGAAGCGCAGCGCGCGCGTCTCCGTGTCCATGAAGGCCAACGCGCCCGAGCCGGCGGCAGGCACGAAGCGCAGCGCCGTCGACTGCTCGCAGCAGTAGGACGCGTCGAACGCCGACGCGAACTGCTTGAGCGCGCCGAGCGCCACGAGCTTGTTGGCCGCCGCGTGCATGTCCATGGTTGAGAGAAGGACGAGGCGGTGGACGAGGTGGTGGCGGGCTCGAGGATTGTGAAATGGGAGCGTGGGCCGAGAAGGCATTTTGCCGAGATTCCTAGGGACCGCATGTCATGATGACGCTTGGGAGCTGCATGGAACCACTTGCAGCGGGTTCACCACCCGATTTTGTGTCAGAAATTGAATGAAAATAGATGGATTCCATCTATTTTCCTTCAACAAAAAAATGATTTTGTGAAGCCATTTGGATGGATATTACAAAAGTGGTCCATCTACTTTTGGATTTTTGCCGTTTCGTGATGGTTTGTATTTGAAATCACATGATTTGGTAGTGCAGCACCACGAACCTCAGGGCCACTACCTACCTAGCACTTCAGCGTCTGCGTCGTCTAATGCTACCCACCTAAGAGCCAAGCAGTCATCAAATGACGAAGGCACCCCAGTCTCCAACGATACTCAGCGGACGCACAAGGTAACAAACGTGATGTGGACTCATGTCAAGTGGATTTCGTTTGTAACCTTACACTGCTGCTCCAAACGATATGATTCAGAGAGCTTGGCCCCACAAATGAACCAACGCATGGGCAGCAAGCACTACAAGTGAACAACGCATGGGCAGCATGCACTAAACGCAAAGGAGCGCACAGTGTGCGTTGGCCACCGGCGTTCGTTTGTCCGTTAGCTCGACGGATCCGCCTCGCAAACTCCAGAGTCCTGACTGAAACCACTCTGAGCAGATCCAAAAGCCTGCTACAATACATATTCACAACCAAAACTGGTTTTATACCGGTATTTGTGTGTGGAACCATTCTGACAATTCCCGGACGCAGATCTCCCACATCTTGCAGTTTGTAAGAATCCCGTCTGACAGGATCCCATCACACCGGCGCATCCGTTCTCGCAGGTTTCCGTTCGAACCCCACACACGCAGAAAGGCACCACGACTTTCGAGAGACACAAAGCCGAAAAGCCGAAGCCGACCGAACGAGATGAGTCGCCGCATGCCGAGCGCCTACTTGTCTCGGCCGAGCCCTCGGCCGCTGCCCCCGTCTGCAGGCCCCTCGTCGTCCCTCGTGGCTCTTCCTCCTGGCTCCGAGGGCGACGCGCTGGCCGTGCTGGGCGGCATGCGGCGCTACTATCGGCAGCTCCTGGACCGGAACTATTCGAATTCGATGACGGTCGCGGACGCCATGCCGAGGCCGCGGACGCCCATCTCGCCCTCGGACGGGCGCCGACCGAAGAGCAAGCGCAAGGAGCGCGCCATGACGAGCAGCGAGCGCGGCGTCAAGTTCCGCAAGAAGCAGCACGAGCGGCAGGAGCAGCTGCTGGTCGCGACGGACGCGCTGCGGCGGGAGATCGCGCGGCTCGAGGCGCTACGGGACATGCGCGGCGGCTCGCGCATGATCACGACCGTGTCGACGGGCGGCGCGCCGCTAAGACTCGCGCTCGAGTACTTTGCGCAGTTCCGCTTCGGCGTGGCCGGCGCGTCGCCCATGGCTGCGTCCAGCATGGCCACGACGGCGGAGCAGCAGGTAGCGTTTCTCAAGGCCATGACTGAGCCAGACGCGCTGTTCAACGGCGCACCAGCTGTGTCGTTCGTCATGAATGCCTTCGCGCAGAAGAAGGCGCTGTCGTCGTTCCGCATGGAGCGCGAGGCGTCGGAGGTGCTGGCCGTCGACGACAACACCGTGATCGTCAACACTGGCGTGTCCCACATGCGGTACTCGCGCCACACGATCGAGCAGCTCTTCCCGCACGTGCTCGACAACGAGGAGCTCGTGCGCAAGCTGGTGGGCCGCAAACTGCACTTGCCCTTCAAGGTGACCATGTTCTTCAACGCGCGTGGTCGGCTTGTACGGGGAGAGTTCGAGCGAGACATGGTCGCCGGCATGTACGAGGTGCTGCGCGACATGGACGACTGCGCCGCGCTGCTTGGACGTGAGGCCGTGGACCAGTTCCTGTCCAAGAGACAAGCTGACGAGCAGGAGCAGCAGGGGGAAGCGGTGGCTGAGTGCGACAGCAGCAGGGTTGAGGAGGTCGTCGAGGAAACTGATACCCGACGAGCGAGCCAAGTCGACGAGCGACCAAGCAGCCAAGCAACCGCGCCACCGGCCGCGCCGATGGACCTCAAGTTCATCCTATCATGACCGTCGAGCACCACGCGGCCGTCGGACAAGTTCGGGACGAGAACGGGAGCATCATGCAATGATCTCCAGCACGAGGGGTTCGACGCTGCCTGCTCGCTCCGCTCTGCTGGAAGAACTCGTTCGTCAAGAGCGTCCAGCTCTTGATCGAATGTACATTTATGAACAGCGAGATGGAGGAAGCCGCCGAGACGATCGAATTGTCGAGCATGAGTCGGACCGACTTCATGGGTTCGATTGGTGGTAATGCACGGCAGAACGGCGGCGTGCAACACTAAAACGTTCGTGTGTTCGTGTCACTCAATGTTTTATGCCGCGGAATTAAATCCGACCGTAAAACACCACGAATTACGCTAAAAAGACGAACCCAACTCGATCGTCGCGTGTTTCTGCAGCCAAAAGATTCTTTGGTAGGAACCCCAGTCCAGTTTATGGAACGAGTCCAAATATGGAACCATTTTGGCTGACTCATCCCGATTTCTCTCATTTTTGGAATGAAGTCCAAAAGTCGCTCCATATTTGGAGATTCCACACACTGTTCACTGTTTCCACGACTTGACACGGCAACAGCGGAATCGCGCGCGCGGGTCCGACCCAGCAACATGCGCGTTCCCAGCCGCTCCGACGCGGTCTCCAGGCCTCCAGCAGGCCCGCCACGACCGCCACGGCCCTCCTCACGCACTCAGCTCCTGCGCCGCTCTTCGCGCTATCCATCGAGCCCCCTGGCAATCACAGACAGAAGCAGCAGCACGTCGTCCACTTCCTCTCCCAATGAGACCAGTCAAGCAGCGAACGCGGCGTGATCTTTCGCCGTCAAGAGCGCGAACGGGAACGCACACTCGCTGCCGAGACGGAGCGGCTGCGGCGAGAAGTGGCGCGTCTACAGGCGCTCAAGGCTGTCCGCGAGAGCGCGGTGCTGGCGCAATGCTTTGCTAATGGAGCGACGCCACTGCGGTTTGCGCGCGAGTACTTTGCGCAGTTCCGTTTAGGCGTCGCGGGCACCTCGACCGCCGTCATGGCAAGCAGTCTGACCCAGCAGGAGGCCTTCCTGAGCGCCCTGGTCGAGCCTGGGACCGTCTTTGGCGGTCGACCGGCACCCGTCATCATGCTCGCGGCTCTCGCGAAGAAGACGCGGGATCATTCGTCCTTCCGCCTCGACTGCCACTCTATGCAGCTGGTCGAGGCCGACGCGCACGCTGTTGTGGTCGCCACGGGCGTCAGCCACCTGCGCGTGGCTAGACGTACACTCCAGCAGCAGTACCCTCACGTTCTACAGGACGAGGCGCTGGCTGCCAAGCTCGTCGGCCGCCAGCTACATGTGCCGTTCACTATGCGCATGTACTTCGGCCGGAGCGGTCGAGTCGCCAAGATCGAGATCGAGTCGGACTTTGTCGCCGCGCTCTATGAAGTCCTGCGCGACGCCGCCGAGTGCGCCTTCGTGCTCGGCCAGGCGAATACCCGCAAGGTCGTCGTCGGCCCGCACCTCTACGCTGGAGCTGATGCTGGTCGGCAGCGAGAACTTCCACCTCCGTCAGCACCCGGCCGGTTCGATGAGCTAGCAGAGCCAGAGGACGAGCCGCCGCAGACCGCGACAGCGTCGCCGCCCGTACCCAGCAGCCTCGCGTTCCTCCTCTCGTGAATCGGCCATCTAGTCTCGCCGTCGCTCATATAAGTCACCCATTCTCCTATCGACACCACTTCCTCCCTCAAAGATCCAGGCGACTCTTCCTTCCTCTGGCCGCCAGTGACCACTCGTGAACCCGCTGGTGTCTGGTAACTGGACGCCTCGCCAACGCCCATGGCGTCGCTCATGACGGCGCTTACGCACCCGGACGACCTTGTCATGGCGTTCCTCGAGCCGTTCCTGGACCGTCGAGACCGTCGCTGCCTGCTGGACGTGTGTCCTCGCGACTCGAGCTTCCGTCGCCAGTGGTTCGACCGCTCGGCGCGTCTGCTGCTGCCGTCCAAGCGCCTGGCAGCTCAACATCTCACGGCGTCACACGCTGCCAAGTCGCTCGTTCACCACGCTGCAATCGAAGATGCCGCATTGCTGGACGAACTCCAGCCCTTCACGGCTCTCACGCACGTGGTCGTGACTGGGAACCTCGACAGCGCCAAGGACGCCAACTCACCGCCTAGTGGTCGATCCACAAGTCTCCGTCCTTCCAGGACAAACGACGCGGTGGTACTGTCAAGAACACTGCCAAGCTCGACCCAGAGCCTCGACTTGATGCACGCGACGCTGAGCGACGTGTCGGCTCTTGTCAGTCTGCCGAGACTGACGCAGCTCAAGCTGCGCAAGCTGCGAGCGCCAGCGGACCAAGAGACCGTCTCCCAGGTGCTGACACAGCTACCGCAGTTGACGGAGCTCACACTGTGGGAGCCTGCGATGGTCGAGTTCTCGTTCCTCTCGAGGATGCGGCAGCTTCGGTCGTTGACGATCGCTGGAACCTGGAGCGTCGTAGACCTCGAGCTGGTCCGTGGACTCTCCAGTCTCTCATACCTCGAGCTCAAGCTCTGCCACGTGATGAGCGTCGCTGCGCTAGCGGGAACGGAAGCCGCGCCACTGCCGCTCGAGACGCTCTCGATGATCGGGATGACTGTGATCCACCGGCCGCCTGAAGTCACGGGCGTAGTGACCCAGACCGAGATGCTTGCTGGGCTGGAGGACGAAGGCGAGACGTTCGACGATGTGCTGGACGCGGTGAACCAGTGCGATCAGCTGACGACGCTCGTCATGGGCGGCATGGTGTTCGATTTGTCGGCGTTGCAGTCCATGACGAGCCTCACGTCGCTCTCTCTCCGCATGACGGACGACTTGGAGTGGGAACCGCTGCTGGACCTGCCACACCTCGCCATCTTGGACCAGCAAGGCGACTGTGACAGCCCGAGCGACCAGTGGGCGATCCTGGCCGAGCTGCCAGCTCTCCGCGAGCTCCGACACCCGGTCTACCTCGACGAAGAGGACGCTCCACTGCCGCTGGTCGAAGAATTGATTGTCCACTCGACGAACGACATGACGGCGCCGAAGCTGAAGCACTGGCCGCGACTGACGTCCATCAACTGGCGAGGACAGTGCGACACGGACCTTGTGCGTCGACTGCCGGTCACTCTGCGCCACTTACAGCTCGACTTGGAGCACGACATTGAGTTCAAGCGGCTCAAGCGCTTGACAAGTCTCGAATCGCTGCGACTCAACTGCACGCGACTGCGGTTCCTGTACCGACACGGAGAAAACGAGGCCGTGCAGGAGGAGGACTACTCGTTCTTGAGTTCGCTGCATGAGCTCAAGAAGCTCGAGTTGGACAGGGAGCCGTTCAAGAACCTCGGACTGCTGCGACCACTGCAGAAGCTCACGTACTTGGACGTGTCGTGGACGCTCGTGGACGATGTGTCGCCGCTGCATGATCTCCACGCGCTCGAGTTCGTGGATCTGATGGACACATTGGTGCCGGACGAAGCCGTTCGAGGGCTTGGAGACCACCGGAGCTTGCTGCGAGTACGCCATCCGGATAGCAGCGAGCGTCTCTCTCCGTTCACTGAGGACGATATCGCACCTCCGCAGGCCCTTCCTCCTCTCTCATGCTCGCTTCAATGGCATGCGCCTTCATGATCGCTTTTCACATTCTAAACCACTTCAACATAGCATTGAGCTTTGGTTTACAATCTACAATAAATCGTATATTGTGCTCACCATCAGTCGCGGGGGAACGATGAGGGAGGCGATGGACGCGGTGCTAGCGCTAGCGCTGCCGTTCCTCGACCGCAGTGACCGTCGACAGCTTATCGGCGCGTGTTCACGGGATGCAGCTGTCCGTCAGCAGTGGTTCGCGCGGTATGGTCGTGTCTTGCTGCCTTGCAACCTCAACGTGGCCACTCGGATCATGACCGGCCACACTTTGAAGCCGTTCATCACGCACATCGTCGCCGACAACTTCGGCTTGCTGCACGCTGTGCCTGTCGACTTGCCTGCGCTCTCCCGCATCGAGATCGTGAACCTTCCAGACGACATTCCGCTTCAATTCGAAGACTTGGAAGACGATGCAGAGCCGGACGAGTTGCCACCGTCAGTGTCGAGAGAAGGCTTGCAGCAAGCGACGAGTCTGGACGACGTGGTCGTCCTCACTCGCTTCCCGAACTTGACGGCGTTGACGCTGCCGTCACTGGACTTGTTGACGGCAGACACCTCCTCGCTTGGGGACGTGCTCGCCCAGCTGACCAAGTTGAGAGAGCTGTCACTCCACGATGTCAGCTTGAGCACCCTCACGGCCGTGCACAAGCTGACTCGCCTCCACTCTCTCAAGCTCCAGACTCACCATGTGCTCGACTTGGTGCTCCTGCGCGACTTGACTTGCCTCGAGCTTCTAGACATCCGAGGCTGCCGGGTTACTAACGTCAACGCCTTCACGGACACGGCAACATCGCTCTCGCTTAAGACTCTCGTCGCTTGTAGTGCAGTCGTTGTATCTCCAACCGGTACTGCGGAGAGGTCTCCTGTTGCTCCGGTCGACAATGGCGAGTCCATCCTGCTTCAAGCGCTCATCGACGCCGCGACACGTTCGCTCGGTGGTCACCTGTCCGCCTTGAACCTTGCTGGTATGGACATATCCAGCATCGATGGCTTGCCAACGCTAAAGAACCTGACGGCTCTTTCGCTCACAATGCCGGAGGAGATGGATTGGCGTCCGCTGCTCCAGTTGCCGAAGCTCCAGTACCTGAACCAGCACGGAGACTGCGTCGTTGACACGGAGCAGTGGGGGATCCTCGCTGCACTTCCTGCTCTCCGCGTGCTTCGTGACCCGACCGCGATCACGGACGATGAGCCACTGGAGCAAGTTGAGCAGTTGATTGTCCACTGCTCCGACGACGACACGAGCCCGGGACTGTGTGACTGGCCGAGCCTGACGTCGCTCAAGTGGGTTGGCGCGTGCCACATTGAGTTCGTCCTGTGCCTTCCCGATCAGCTGCGCCATCTCGCGTTAGAACTTGACTACAGCATCGAGCTCGACTACATTGAGCGGTTGACGCAGCTCGAGTCACTACGGGTGCGTTGCCACCATCAGCCGCGCCAGTTGGAAGGAGATGAAGCCGCAGAGCCAGGGGACTACTCGTTCCTGGACTCGCTCGTCTTGCTCGAGCGACTCGAGCTGGAGAACGAGCCGTTCAACGACCTGGAAGTGCTTCGTCCGCTACAGAAGCTCCGGCATCTGTCTGTCAAGGCGACGTTGGTCGCCGACGTCGGTCCGCTGCTGAGTCTCCCGTCGCTCGAGTACGTCGATCTAAGCGCCGCGCCGTGTCTTCTCGACGACTCAGTACACGTCGACGTGGGCTCGGTGTTGCGGCAGCACCCAAGTCTGAGGAGGCTTCGTCACCCTCGAGGCCACGATCTGATCGCTCCGTTCACTCCGGACGACACTGCGCCGCCGCCAGTCATGCGATCCATTCTCAGCAACGAGTTCGACTTCATTGAGTAGGTTTGACGGCATTCAGGCACTACGCAGGCGAGCAACACAAGGTTGATTGATGCTACTTCGTGGGATATGGCCGCTTCATTCACCCGAGAGAATCTCTCACCACCGACATCGTCATGAACTCGTATTGTTACCCAGCACACCTCCAACTCTGCTCCCTCTCTCTGTGCCTTGTGCTTCCGAGTCTGCCAGTTCGCCGCGCATCCCAACAACTTCTTGTCCGGCCCCGCTCGTCCGCGTCAGTTGGGCTTGCCGCTCTCATTCAGTCCGAGACACACGAGCAGCACGAGCAGCACGTCGACGCCTTCCGCGACCTCGATCGTGTGTCCCGGTAACGATCCTGGCAGCCCAGCATGCATCTGTGCAACAGGGTGTCTGTCTGCGTCCTTGCTGCCGTGCTTGACCCAGAACTCAAAGTCTCCAGGGCGTCCATCGCACCCTAGATGACACTTGGCGCCCGTCATGAGGTCCTCGAACTCTGCGTCGAGTCCCCAGCCCTTGCGGACAGTGAAGGAGAACACGGCGTTGGCTGTCTTGCTACTGTCCGCCCCCAAGAAGACGCAGTACTCGGTCTCATGCGCGTGGCGCCGGTAGATGTGCGTCGACCGCAGCGTCGCGACGCACACGCCGCTGGCGTTGACGATGGACCGGTGCGCGTGTAACGACATGGCTCGGCGCGTGACGAAGAAGACGGGCTGGCCGGTGGCGTTGTCGTCCACGCGCACGGCGTCGTGCTGCACGTTCGGGTTCTCCAGGTGCAGATGCAGCTGCGTGTGCTCGGCGCAGCAGTGGCCCGCGTCCACCGCCGCCAGCCCGAGCTGCTGCGGCGCCAGCGACGGCCGAGACCGCAGCGGACGCACGTCCGTCGGGTACGCCGTCGTGTCCAGCGACGACAGCGGCATCGCGGGCGAGGATCAAGCTGTTCCTACAGGTCGCTCGAGGCTGGTGGCGGTGGTAATGCGGCCGTGAATACCTGGGGTGAGACGGCTCCTCATCATAGTGGAGCAGGTCTGACATGACGACTGATTCCCTGTATGAATTGATATATCGTGTTCTGACTGGATTTGATTCCGAGCGAGTCCCCTGCGCTCGCCGTTCATCAGCGCCAGATGATCTTCTGGCGATGAGTCGTCGTCTGAAAATATAGAAGATTTCATATTCCCATCAAACCATATAGTCTTTCTAAATTTATGATAATTTTACGTCAAGTATCTTCAACAGACCTGTATGAATCAATTTATGATGTAAATATGATGTGACGCAGTCGACTGGCTTCACTTCTGCTCCTCTCCCACAGTCCGACACCCAAAGGATCTCTGTCTGCACCGCTTGACGTCCGTCCCCGCGTCTCCTTGCGACCTCTGGCGGCCGCCACACCGCCAGCCACAACGAATCCCCACTTGGCACCAGTCCTCACTCGACAAGGCGCTCTCTCTCTCGTCCGTCCAGGTTTAGATCACCCTGCCCAGCGTTCGTCGTTGCAACCAGGATGAGTCGTCCACCTTGGGAAGCCGTGCCCGACGCATCCATGGCGCCTTGGGTCCCACCGACACTCCGGATCCATCCGCCGCCTGCTCTCCGTGCTCAAGATCGCGCTCCATGGCCCTATGTGTCGGTGAGCGAGCACCGTGATGGCGGTCGACGGCGGTTGCTGACTGCTGGGAAGTCAAGCAGCTCCAAGAGGAAGGCGAGCGTTCAGGACGACGACGACTCGGAGACTCAAAGGCCTCCCATGACGAGCAGCGAGCGCGGTATCAAGTTCCGCAAGAAGCAGCGGGCGCGGCAGCAGCTGCTGCTGGCCTCGACCGAGACGCTGCGGCGCGAGATCGCGCGGCTGGAGGCCCTGAAAGACCTGCGCGAGGGCTCGGCGCTCGTCACGTCGTTCACCGAAGGCGGCGCGCCAGTCAAGTTCGCGCTCGAGTACTTTGTGCTCTTCCGCTTCGGCGTCCCGCTGCCGGATCAAAGCCAAGGCCGTCCAGACGACGGCTCCATACTGAAGCACGAGCTGTTCCTGAGCGAGATGCTGGACCGCAGCATGAGCTTCAGTGGGAAGCCCGCGATCCCGGAGATGATCGCTCAGTGGCGGTTCAAAGTGGCGGCGCACGCTTCGCTCCGTGTCGAGCGCTCGTCGACTCAGCTCGTGGCGACCGACAACTGCGCGACGGTCGTGTCGGAAGGCTTCATGCACGTGCGCTACGCGCGCAAGACGATCGAGAAGATGTACCCGCACGTGGTCGCGAACGAGGGGGTAGTACAGAAGCTCATCGGACGGATGCTGCACCTGCCGTTCCGGTCCAAGATGTACTTCAACGAGCGCGGCAGACTGGACCGTCTCGAGGTCGAGCCCGACCTGTTCACGGCGCTGTACGACGTGCTGCGTGACCTGCGCGAGTGCGAGCTGCTGCTGGGCAAGACGCGTATGCCCAAGCTGATCGCGAACGACGCGACGCCAGTCGTGACGGTGCTGGGGCGAGAGGAGACCAAGCAGCCAGGGATGGAGGTCATGGAGGTGGCAGATGGAGAGATCGACTCTCCACGACCAGCAGCACCGACAGCACCGGTGGCACCCATGAACCTCGAGTATATATTATCGTAGAGCAGACGAACGAGGGTGGGGCCTTGGTATAAGACAGGCAGATTCACCACTGAAGCGACTCCGAGTAGATGAGATGCCATCGATGGCTTGCACGCCTCGAGGCGTCCGCAGCTCGCTCTCCAACGCCTGCGACGCCTACTTCATGCCGCCAAGCAGGAGCTCGCGCTGCTTCTGGTACAGCTGCGACCACCGCGTCTGCCACTGGTACAAGGTGGGTGGCTCCGAGTCACTTGGGCGATGGATGTGGTCCCATGGGTCGGGAATAACGCTGTTAGTACTGCATTCCTGCTCGCCTCCAGCTATCCAGTGTCTCCACAACTTCGGCAATGTCGATCCGCTCACTCGGGTCGAAACAGCACATGCGCTTCACCAAGTCCCATTCTTGAGCCGTGAAGCAGTCTGGACGAGCAGGCAACAAGCCGCGCTTCACGTGGTATATGACGACCGAATCGTCCGTCGTCCCCCACGGGTACTCGCCGGTCTTGAATTCGATGATGCACATTGCCAGCGAGAACACGTCGGAGGCGAAGGTCGGACGAGAGCCACTCAGACACTCGGGAGCCTTCCATCGGTAGGCGCCAAGAGCTCCCACGCCATCGGACTCATCTTCATCTCCATCGTCTTGAACGAATCTGCTGAGGCCGAAGTCTGCCAGCTTTGGGAACGTGTCTTCATCGACGAGGATGTTGTTCCCCTTCAGGTCGCCGTGGACGATGCCATGGTCGTGGAGAGACTGTAGTCCGGCTGCCATGGCATGGAGAGATGCATTCAGTAGCTCTTCGTCATATGAGCTGTGCGACCGATACTCGGTGAGCGAGAACCGGCCGGCGAACTCGCAGACGAAGAACGGCCGCGGTCCGACGTGACACGCCCCGAACAGATGAACGACGTTCGGGTGGTTCAGCGCGAACCAAACCTCCGCCTCGCGAACGAAGGCTCGGCGCTGCTCCGGCGTGTCGCTCAGCAGGATCTTGATCACAACGCCCGTGTCAAACCACTTGCCGCGGTAGACTGCACCGAAGGCGCCTTGGCCGAGGAAGTCGCCCAGCTCGACCTCGTACGACGGGATGAACCACTCCGGGACGACGAGGGAGCGAGTGGAGCGTGCCAGCGCCAAGTCCAAAGGCGCGATTGCGTCTGCCGAGTACGCTCCTCGTCGCTTGGTGGCCTCAAATTGGGTCAGCACTGCTCTCTCGTCGAGACTGGCGTCGCTCGAAGCTTGGTCCGGACTTTTGGGTGACTTCTCTTCAGACGGCTCGTCACTCTCATGGTCTTCTTCAGTGATAGCCGCCAGAACTGCTGTGCTTGGGCTGCCAGACCCGGTGTTGTCGCCCAGAGGCGACTGCTGCACCAGTCGTCGCTGCGCCTCACGCCACCGAGGCTTCCAGTCGTGCACTGAGTCACTTGGGTCCACGACCGGCGACGCGATCACACGGTCGAGCTCGTGGTGGTACGAGTAGTTTCGGCCCGCGACCGACCGGACTCCGCACGACTCGGAGAAAGCGGAGAACATGGAGTCCACGCTCTGCTCGCTGCGCACGACAGTGTTGCGATAGAACCGTGCCACGACATTGGTGAAGTTCTTGAGAAGTTCTGTCGGCAAGCTGGAGCAGAGCTGGTCCTCGAGCTGGTAGTACACCACCACCAAGCGGTCGAAGACTGGGATGTCCAGGATACGGTCATTGCTGTCGCCGGCGTCGGTGTTGTTGTCGAAGAGCTCGCGCAGCTTGACGAACATCTGCTCGAACGATCGGTTGGTGGCTGGAACGACAGCATTGCGAAGTGGCTCGTCGAGGCTGGTCAGGGACGTGGTGACGACTTCGTCCGACGCGGCGGCGAGTTGTTGAAGCTGCTGGAGGATGCCTAACATCCCCGCCATGTCGTTCTCGTCGGTCTTGATCATCGCTGTCAGGACGGACCACTTCGCTTCAGTCAGGAAAGGTGGGCACTCTCGGTCGACGGTGGCTCGGGACAACTCGAAGTCGGCGTCATCAGGTCGAAGCATCGGCCACGCAGCTTCCGCGAGGTAGCACATGTCCGACGCTCTTGAGCTCTCCGAACGATCTCCCGCCGAACTCGATGCCGCTATGCCAACGCCATGTAGCAGCTTGCACTTGCCTTCGAACACTTCCTTCGCCACCATGCCAACCGAAAACACACGATATGGCATGCCGCGTTCGAGCAGGTACCAAAGGCCCAGCGCGCACTGGTGAACAAGCTGCCAGGCTTCTGTAGTCTCACTGGTTGGCATGTCATCATCTTCAGTGCTCACAATTTCGTGGACGTAGAAGCGCTTGCCGACGTGACACGCGCCGTAGAGCTTCGCGATGTGTGGGTGGTTCAGGTCCAGCCACTGCACGACGCCAGACACGAACCCTTCTTCGTTCTTCTTGGCCGACTCGTAGTCCACACCGACGAACGCACCACGCCACTGCGTGATGCCACGCAAGGTGTCACTGTCCAATGGCGGCGCGAACCACTTCGGGATGGTCATCACGGTGACACCAGCGAGGGAAGCCACTCGGTCGTACACCGTCAGCATAACGTCTCTCTCGGTAGGCAGAAGGCTGTCCGAGTACGAGTGGTAGTCGTGCTTGAGGACGGTCAGCAGCTCGAGAGCGTATTCGAACTCTCCGTCTTCCTGGTCGTGGTCGATCTCTTGGTCAACTTGTGCTTCGAAAACCTCGCCGTCAGCGAGCAGCGATTGGTAATGCAGCAGTCGACCTCCACGCTCTTGCAGCAACTCCGACCGCCAGTCGGATGCGAGACTTTTACTGGGAGAGACGTGTTGCGCCAGCAGATACGCGTCCATGGCCCGGTGGAGACTCTCGACCATATCGACGGCACGGCCCGTGTGCGCCAGTCTCATGAGTCGCCGCGGCTCGTTCTCGTACTCCAGGAGCTGTGTCAAACCCGGGAACAAGACGGAGATATTTTCCATGTCGATGTCGACTGCGGGATTGGACACCAAGCGCCAAAGCTGAGCGATGAAAAGGTCTCCGACGCGCTCAGTCGATACAACCTTGCCATCTTGAACGGAGCGCCACCGACTGTCGTCCGGAATCTCCAAGCTCAGCTCGCCCGCGAGTTCTTCCAAAGCGTCCTTCCATTCATCATCCGTCTCTGTCGAGTCGCTCGCGAGTTGTGCTTCGGATGGGGATTCCAAAGTGAGCGGAACTGCCCACCTCAGATCTTCCGGGAGTTCGTCCAAAGCCTCCTTCGCCTCGTCATCGGACAACAAGGCACTGCGTGCGGGGTCGCTCGATGCCAAGGCGTCTTCTGCCTTGGGAGTGGACTCCAGCTGTCGCCACGCCAAGTCGTTTTCCTCCTCGGACGTGTCCGCCTTGCTGAAGCACCATGACAAGCATCGAAGCATCCTTGCTGAGCTTCGCTGATGCGTGAAATGTGCTGGGACTGCTGTGAGGGCGTCACGACGGCTCTCAGGGGCCTTCGAGTGCGTCTTGGAGAAGAAATCCGTGAATGAAGAAGCACGACGCAAACAGTCTCTCGTTCTTCTGATAGCGATCGTCACAAAAGTTTAGTGCTGGAAGCCACCCAGTGGGTTGAATCATCCGCGCCATTTGCGACCGCCACAGGGAACTCTATCAGACGGACGCACATGCGTTGCAACTTGCACTCGGTACCAACTCGCACTCGCGCGGCGTAGCCACACTCTCCACCAGCACTGGCTCGCCTCGACCGCCTCGAGCTGGGCGTGCAATGGCCACCGACAGACCCACGCGATCCGCCGGCTCGTGACAGCACAGCCGTCGAATCAGCGTCCAGTCGCATTCCCGCACGTTCGACGGTCGCGGAGGCAGCTTCCCCTGCCGCACCTGCTCCACCACCACCACGTCCGACACGCTCGGTCCCCACGGCACCTCGCCGCTCAGCGCCTCCAGCACCACCATGCCGAACGCGTACACGTCGGACGCCACCGTCGGCGTCTCGTCGCGCAGCAGCTCCGGCGCTGCCCACCGAGGCGTCAAGCTGTCCTTGATCGTCCGCCGTGATGTTGACGGCGCCGTCCGTCAGGTCGCACACGCCGACGTTGGCGCCGTGCAGGAACTGGATGCCGAGCGCCACGTCCAGCAGCCGCGTCCACGTGGCCACGGTCGGCTTCTTGCCGTGCGTCAGCTTGTCCGACAATGTCATTCGGCGTCCAAAGTGCGATCTAGTCCATCGGCGCAGTGGTGTTCGAGCGAAGACAGCCATGAGTCTGCTACCGAGTCCACTTCGTCAACGCTCTTGTTCATTCTTCATAATACCAGTTGAAACATCTCGACGCTATCCTAACACTCTATCGTGCGTGAAGCTCCCTATGTCGAGAACGAGGCGGTCCACTCGCCGATCGCCTCGTGCTGAAGCACCTCGTCCACCGTCAGTCGCTTGGTTGGGTCCACTTGCAGCATCCCGTCGAGTAAGTCGATGGCGCTGTCCCAGAGTAGCGGCGTGAGGCCCCAGAGGTCGACTACTTGGCGAACGCCAACCTTTCGGAAGGCCCGGAACGCTCGGACCGAGGTGGACGCGAACGGCACGAGCGGCGAGCCGGTGAGCAGGATAAAGAGCAGGATGCCGAGTGACCAGATGTCTGCGGCCTTGGGGTCGTAGCTGGCGGCGCCGGCCGCCACCTCGGGGGCCATATAGTACTTCTTGCCGGCGAGCAGATGCGGCCCGCCCTGCTCCCGGTCCGCTCGAGAGACGAGTCCGAGGTCGCCGAACTTGCAGCGGCCGCGGTGCATGAAGACGTTCTCGAGCGACACATCCCGGTGTGCGAGGCCGTGGGCGTGGAGGAAGGCGAGGCCTGACGCCACTTGGGAGAGCACGCTGATGGCTTCGAGGCACGAGAGCGAGCCCTTGGTGGTCCCGCTCACGTACGAGTGCAGGTCTCCGTCGACGCAGTTCTCCATGACGAAGTAGAGCGTGCCGAACTCGACGAACTCGTCCACGTACTCGACGATGTTCGGGTGCCCACCGAGCTGCCGGAGCAGGACTGCGACCTCCCGCTCGCGCTGCGGGTCGTCCGGGATCTGCTCGCGCGACCGACTGGCCCACATTTGGGCATTGCGCTGGAGTGAGACCTGCTTGATCACGACCAAGCTCTGGTCGACGTCGACGGGAGCGGCGGCGGCCGTGTCGAGGCACTCAAACACCCAGCCGTAGCTCGTCTCGCTCAGCGCGCGGAGCACCTGGTATCGGTTGCGGATCGTCGGCATGGCGGATGGTTGTTTGTTTAGCTGGCCTGTTTAACAATGCCGCTGGTTCGCTGGCAGCGCTCGTGGCAGCCTGTCTCGAAATGGAGTTTGTCCTGGAGTGGAGGACGACACCGAGTGAACGTGGGGGTTTTCTCCTCCTGGAGTCAGACTTCAGGCGCTGAGAGCCGTTCACCGGCGACCGTGTAACCGGCGCAGCGGCTCCCCATGTCCTTCTAAAGTAGGTCGCCGCTTGAATCCCATTGGGGGAGGCAGACGCGGCCGGCTCGGAGCGAGAAGCAGCTCCGATCTCAGCTTGTCACACGCATCCACTGCGTTCTGCGCGGCCGTTTCCTTGGAAGGAGAGTGAGATCACCGCATGATTCGGCCAAGTTGTGTGTCCGACGGCAAGCAATCGGAGCTACCGCAGCGGATGCACTCGCTGTCCATGGAAGACTTGCCAGGCAAGATGACGTGGCACCCTAGCTCTGTGGACATCGATTGGACGGCGGGCAGGTTAGACGCGGCAGCTGACTCGGCGAGAGCGAACTGTGGCGATGACGACCAGAAGCCACCGACTCAATCCGCCCGGTCGAACGAGTGGCGGATGATGGCTGGAGCCGGAGCTGGGAGGATGGAGCGCAGAGAGGACTGGCGAGATGAGGTGTGGAAGGAGGATGGCCTCAGCTACTGAGCGAGGTCAGTCCTTCTAAATTCCACATCTCGGGCATGGAGTCTCCAAAAGGCGATCGGATGGAGAGCCCATGACAGTGATGACATGGAGCCGTTGCGTGTGCCAGTCATCTCATTGTTCATACAGAGATCTGCGAGAATATGCAACGCCTGATATATATTGTTCAGAGAGGTTAAATTCGGTTTTGAAAATGACAATCAATACATAACAACATCGTCGTCGCATTGGAATGTATGTATTATGTGAGGGTATTATAAAGACCCCCGTTGCATATTCGCGCAGATCTCTGTACTTGCAGTTCTGTGTAAATTTCATTCGCATAAGTACGATTTCGTGTGGTTGGTGTGGTGGAATTGACCCTTTCTGCCTGTTTACGCACACTTCCTGTTTAGAATAATAGATACGTTCCAGAAAATAGTGGGAAGCGATTTCTCAATAAGTTTCTGGAGGTTCATATTTTACTTCCTGCCTGATGTGGCACGATGTGGTACAGTCAACCCGAACGCCTCGACTTCTGTGAGGTTTTACTCACTTCAACATTAGCCATGTCGAGCGTCGAGCGCCGCCGGACGCTCAGCGAACTCACCGCGTCGAGCGAGCGCTACACGCTCCGCCGCCTCTTCCTGACCAGCCCGGCCGACCACACCAACCCCACGCCGTTCTTCAGC
>JAADXY010000324.1:0-27530 GCA_023338065.1 Phytopythium montanum
GTGCTCGGTAGTACTGGTCCAGCGACCGAGCGATGTGGCGCACAATGCGGCTCGAAAAAGTGATTGTCAGGGAGAAGCGGCGGAACGTGTCCGAGTTGATGAGCTGCAGCATCACGCAGATCTTCCGCTTGACGCTTCCGGGAGTCCCGACGCCAGGCCCTGCGAGCACGCCGACGGACGCTTCATTCTCGTTCTGCCAGGCAGATTCAACTGGTGATAGTGTTAGAGATAATCAGATGAACACAGTGGACGGTCATGAACTTACACTGCAAAGGGCCGCTCTGGAAATCCCGAGACGATCTCGTACGGTGCCAGCCACAGCGGCGCGTCTTCACCGCCGATCTCGCCATTATGCTGCCGAAGCCGATGCCACGGATCGGTCGTGAACCCGACGTAAGTGAACATCCATCTGAACGGATTCGGCTGGAGGACGCCCTGGAGATCCCGCCTGTCCGTCGGCGTAAGCAGATACGACGTGATGAATCGGTCGTCCATGACAAAGTGAGCTTTTAGTGCGTTCGTCAAATGCTACGGTTGCAAAGTCACCTCAATAGTGGCTCATTTGACTTCATCCGACTATGCCGTTACATTGCTCTTGTTTATCGCCTCGTATGTATCGTGACAACAACAGATTTTGGATTATGATCCGAAATTGTGGTGCCATTCAAGTGAGTTCGCGAGCCACATACCCAAGTCAAGTCAAAACGGATAGGCAAAGCAGCAAGCAAACACGTAGGCAGCATGGCGGACGCCGAAGGTGTCGCGTCCTTCCGGCTGCCGGCGTCGCCCGGCCGCGGGTCCGCTGGCGCCGACAACATGAGCGTGTGGGTCGAGGACGCCGGCGGCGAGCAGCGTGTGCACGTGGCGCTTCAGGGTGAGCCATCTCCGCCGCCTTCACCACCCGCATCACCTTCAGATCACACAGCGGTCGACTTCCCACTCGTCCTATGCGGCGCTGGAGCTCGCGGGGCGGCTTCGTCCGCCATCGTGCCGTTCCAAAAGCTGCAACTAGACACGAACCTCAACCAGACGCTGCTGCCGTACCGCAGCGCCGAGTCGTCGCCCAGCAGTAGCACAAGCAGCGGCAACAGCAGCCCCTCGGCGCGCAGGAAGGCTCGACAGCTCGCCTCGCGCTTCCTGGCCATGGACACGGACGCCTCAGCGGCCTCCGCCCTCTCGGACGGGTTCCTCACAGCTCTGCGCGGGTTGGAGGGTCGCCCAACCGCCCCGGAGCAGCCGCAGCTAGCCGTGAGGCTGCGCGGTAGGCGCGTCGAGCTGGCGTCCGCGGCCGAGGACGAGCGCGTCGACTTCCTCGGGCCGGCCGAGAACGTCAAGCAACTATTCAAGCTGCCGTACTCGCGCTCGGGCGTGTCGCTGGCCGTGCACCGCGTCGGGTCGACGCTCGTGGTGGACGGTGAGCTGGCGGCCGGCGAGCTGCCCGCCGGCTTCGACGCCGCACCGATGGAGACGGCCGCGATAGAGCAGCAGGCGCTGCTGTACGAGAAGTTCATCTACGAAAGCGCCGTGCGCGCGCGGCTGCCGCTGTCCGAGGCCGCGGCCACAGACGCGCAGGGCAGCGAGGCGGACGAGAAGTCGGGAGGAGTTGAGCCGGTGGACGAACCGCAGCAGCCGCCGCCACAGCTGTCGAGGCGCGCACGGGCGAAGAAGCGGGACCCGAAGGCCAAGAAGAAGATGAGGGCTGCCGTGCGGAGTGACAGCGGGACTACTAGCGCTGGTCGGGACAGGGAGCTCGACGACGCCGTCTCCACCGAGCTGATCGCGAGTTCGAAGCTGTGCCAAGGTGAAGGTGAAGGCGGTGGCGCCAGCTCAGAGATCCGCCCGCTCACGCCGACGCTCGACGACGGAGACAGCGTCGCAACAGCGCGAGCGTTCGCGGAAGTCATGAAGCCGGCAATGACTGGTCCGTTTCAGGGACAGGAGCCTCCGCAATTTGCTTCAGCAGCGTCGGCTGCGTCGGCGTCGGCTGCTGCTGCGCGCTCGTTCGACTTCCCGACGTTCCAGCGGGTGCTCAAGTGGAAGTTCCACGACCTCAAGATGATCCTGGGCAGCCAGGTGCTGCTGTTCAGCAACCCGGACCACCCGGCGGTGTCGCTGCGTCTCCACGATATGGACCAAGAGCTGTCGCTGTGCACGGTGCTGGACTACTACCTGGACAACGTGATCGCTAACATCCCCGAGCTCGCTATCTGCATGCACTCGAAGGGGCTCGTGCGCGGCTACAAGCTCGTGGAGACGCGCCACATCCCGTACATGTCGGACACTGGCCGGCCGCTCTTCGACGTCCAAGACGTGAGCATGAACGCGTCCATGCTGCTCAAGTTCCTGCAGGAGAACTGCTCCCGCCCGAACGGCACGTACTGGCTGTATCGGAAGGAGGGGGAGAGCTCGCTGCGGCTGTACGATGTCGACGTGCTGTCGCAGGGGAAGCAGCTCAAGTGGAAGTACATGATGGCCATGCTGTGCTACCGATTCGCCGCCCGCGCGTCGCGACTCGTGCACTCGTTGGCCAGCGGCGCGCCGCGACTGCAGGAGCAGCTCCAGCAGCGTCAACGCGATCTGCTGCGGACCTGTATGGGTCTTCTGGAAGAAATTG
The DNA here is from genome assembly GCA_023338065.1 of Phytopythium montanum. Classification (NCBI taxonomy): domain Eukaryota; phylum Oomycota; class Peronosporomycetes; order Pythiales; family Pythiaceae; genus Phytopythium; species Phytopythium montanum. Next base: position 2,615 of record JAADXY010000324.1, read on the forward strand.
CGCAGGCCGGTGGGACGTCACACAGCTCCATCTGCGCATCGGTCAGCGAGCAGCTAGCCGACACGTACATTCGCGAGTGCGAGCAGCTCCATGGGTCCTCGAACGCAGCGACCAAGGAAGCATTTCCAACGAGCGATGCGGCAGGCGCAGGCGAGAACCAGCGCGCTGTCGACACGCTTCAGCACGCGAAGGAGCACCTGATGAACAGTATCGTCTCGTTCGAGGAGTGCGTCCCGCCGCGGAAGGCTCCGTCAGTCCTCTCTCACCAGAGGGACGGCGGAGACAAGGACGTGGTCAACAGCTCAGGCGCTGGGACTGACGGCTCGGACGTGGAAGACGGCGACGACGATGAAGACATGGACTTGTTCATGGACGAAGAGCTGACGCGGCTCAAACTCAAGTTCAGCTCGGTCTGCCTTGAGCAAGGGAGCGTGTACTCGGAGAGCCACTTGTGGCTGGACGCGGTCATGAGCATGCTGGAAGCGTGTCGCTTCCTGCCGCTTCGAGCGATCCCAGAGCGCGTCAAGCCCATCGACTGCGGACTGGAGGGCCGCGGTGAGGGAAACAGTGACGGCAAAGCGGGTTCTATCGACGAGCTGCTGGACGAACTCGATTTTGATGGAGTTGCTGGCCGCCTCACTGCCTCGGACAAGATGGTGGTCTGCTCGTCGGACGCCGACCTTCGCTGCTACTTGCTGGAGCGCATCGGTGACATGGCGAGCCAGCTTCCGACTGCGATTGCGACCCACCTGACGGGACTCTATCGAGTCGTATCTGGAGAGGAGCGGAGCGCGCTGGAAGAGCTGCAGAGCGACTCCCGGCGGTCCGAGTGGCTCCAGCAAGCGGCGAGCGGCGAGCACGCGCTGTTTCGGAGCGTTAACGATGCGGTGGACAGCACGGAGGGGCTGCTGTTGCTGGCGTTCCTGTCGTATCTGCGCTCCATGTCGCCGTCCGTGGACTCGGAGTTGTATTTGTACGTCTCGCGATGGTGCCGGTGGGGTTTTGGACGGCCCAAAACTGACGTCTGAACGTGTGAATGTCTGTCCTCTTGCCGACGCAGTTTGCTGATGAAGAAGCTCGGGAACGCCAGCAACGAGCTCGGCAAGTACTTCTCGGGCCGCCGCCAAGACTACCAGGCTGCGTTCAAGTGGTTCCAGCGCGGTGCTCGCATCTTCAGCGACATCGAAGGTGCGTGGCGAGAATCATTGCTGGGTCGTGATGACTGTGGTCTCAAGTGGACAACTTTGTCCCCCCCTGACGACTCGTTCGTGTGCTCAGACGGCGTCAATGTGGCGCTACTCTACGCGAATATGTCGCACCTGCACAAGATCCTGGCGCGCGGGAAGGCCCAGGCAGCTCGGGAGACGCACTACCGCACGGCCATCCAGCTGTGCACGGACGCGCTGCAGCGCCTGAAGCAGACCAAGGCCGAGCTGGAGCTGCGGGAGAAGGTTCAGGGTGAGCTCGCGCTCACGTACTTGGTGTGGGCGGTCGACAAGGCCGCGTCCGTCCCTGACGCCGACAAGGCGAGGGACAAAGCGGCTTCCAAGACCCGCGAGAACGAAGTGCTGCGGACATTCGACCGCGCGCTGATCCTGTACAACGAGCTGGGCGACGTCAAGCAGGCGGCCGCGACGCACTACCAGATCGCGGCGTTCTACAACCGCTCGATTGCGCGCGACCTGCAGCTGGAGTTCCAGTCGGCGGCGTCGTCCGAGGCGACGGCGACGAGCTCTACGTTCAAGAACCGGATGGAGATCGCGCGTCGCCACTACGAAAAGGCGTTGAACTACTTCGGCAAGGCGGAGGTCGGCCAGACGTTCATCCTGATCCACCAGGAACTCGCGGAGCTGTACGCGATGGGCGGCCGCGTCGAAGACATCGAGCACGCGCTGCTGTTCCTTCTCAACACGTACGAGGCGTTCTCTCGCGCGGCTGCGGCTGCCTCGGGCGGTGAGGACGCGATGGCGTCGCTGGCTCGCGACGTGATCGCCAAGGTCAAGACGCTACTGCATCAGCTGATCCGGCGCTGCGCGGTGACCAGTGGGGCACCGACTGGCAGCTCGCACACCAAGGGCAAGAAACTCGAGATGTTCAAGCGCATGTACAAGGAGGTCATCTACTACGACGGCTACAGCGCTGGCAGCAGCGTGGTGCCCATCATGGGCACGCTGCGCGCCATGTACTCACTCTAGCGCGTACACGTGGCGGTGACTGCCGTCTCGCTGCTCGGCTGCCGCTTGGATCTGGTGGTCCAAGTAGACCAAGCTGGCGGCGCGCAGCTCGTTGACGACGGTGGATTGCAGGACGCCGCGGGAGATCCGTCCGAGGTACTCCGAGTACAGCAGCCCGTCGTTGTCGCCGCCGGAGTTGACGTCGCCGTCGTTTGACAAGAGTGCGACGCTGCGTGGCCAACTGCCTCGTGACGGAGCAGAGCGAGCGCTTGTCAGCGTCGTGATGCGAGAGAAGCGAGGAGAGAGCGCGTACCTGAGAAGCGCGTTGGCCGAGCCGCCGACGAGAACCTGGCGGCGGAACGAGTCGAGTGGCGCGCGTGCGACGACGTTGGCGTTGGTTTCGGTCCAGTAAATGAACCTGTGGCGACCCGAGAGCCGCAACAACGACAAGCGTTAGGGAAGGTGTCGGGCTGGCTGACACCCAAGTACGCAGTGCTATCTACCTGGAGTCGACGGCGATCCCGTCAAGACGCGTCGTGGTCGGCAGAGTTAGCAAGCGCTGGATTGTGGCGTCACTATTGGCGTCCACAACGAGACTGCTGTCCTCCGGGATACCAGCCCCGACGCCTGCGAAGAAGTTGGACGCGTCGGTTGTCTGCTGAGGAAGCTGCAACTTGTACACGCGTCCAGTTTTCTCGGTGAAGAACAGCGTCAGCGTTGGTGTCAGCGTGGATGCCACGTCTACTGCCAGACCTCGCGGACTGTGCAGACCCCGGACGAGCACGCGGTCGGACGGACGGACGCCTTCCGACGGCGAAGACGCGTCGAGTCTCAAGGCGGAGATGGTTCCCTTGGTCTCCTGGGAATAGAAGACCGTCGTTGCTGTCGTCTCTGCCAACACCGCGATCGTCGCCACCGCAAGCCCCCGGACACCCCAGCGCTGCTCCTGGAGGACTTCGATGGCGGTGGACGTGAGGCTGCTCCGGTACAACCGTCCGTCCGCCGAGTTGGACCAGTAGAGCCACTGCTGCTGCTCCTCACTGGCGCCAGTACTGTCGAACGCGAGCGCATGGGGCAGCACGTAGCGCGCGTCAATATCGATCCGCTCCACTAGCGGCGACGGGTAGCCTTCCGCGATCATCTCGTAGTAGTTGAGCGCGACGCCAGTCATGCCTCCGTGCGCCGTGCGGATGCTGCAGTCGTCCTGAGTGATGACGGAGGAAGGCGACGGCTTCAATGGCGTTGGCTCGAACGGGATGCGGTTCGGGATGGCTACGAGACACTCGACGCGGTCAGTGGAGTGGTGCAGGACGCTGACGCACCGCGCTCCCTTGACGGTAAGCTGCAGTCCGTCTCCATCTTGAGGCGACGACGCTGATGGCGAGCCAAAGTTGGTGCCGGCCCAGGTGACGCGCACGAGGCCTCCGATCAGCACTCGCGTGTCGACGTTGGCGCCTTCAGTTGAGTCGATCGCTGCGCTCTTGATGGCGCGGCTGTTGCTCCAGAAGACGCGGCGGCTTGGGCGGTGGAGCGCCATGCCCACGAAGCGCGGGTATGTGTCCGAGTCCTCGAGCTCGCGCTTGGAGTCGTCGCGGCTGTCCCAGGCGATGACGGGGCCGTGCTGCTGCTGTCGGTAGTAGACGGTCGACGTCTGCGGCGGTTGCACCCAGCGAGGCGGAGGAGAGGGGTGAGTGCGTGGATTCTTGAGCTGGAGGCTCTGGGCACAAGGAGACTTACGGTCGCTGCTGTTGCTAGAGAGCTCATCAGTGCCAGCAAGAGCGTCGCCCACATCCAGCGCATGGCCACGAGGTGTCGTCGACGCGCCATTCGCTCAACGCGCAGCCTCGGCGGGCGGTTGAAGATGTGCGGAGTGTCTGGTGAGTTCAAGAGCGCTGAGTATTATTAGTTCGTCCAGCCAAGAAGAGCAATGAAGACGCCACTGAGCTCCAAGCAGTTGGGCTCCGCATGTGATTGCAGTGACTTGACTTGGTAAGTGCGGATCGGTCAGCACCGATGACTGTCGACTGACGGCTACGCAGTCGGCATCATGCGCTGCACGGCGCCTTGGAGCGCGGCGACGGCGGCACTGCGCTCGACGTCCGCGGGTGGCACGAGCGGCTCCAAGATGCGCATGATCGCGAGGTGCGAGAAGGCGTGATTGCTGGTGTTCCGCGCTGCTGACAGCACGAAGCCCAGCAGTGCGTGCAAGTCCGCCGGCGACCTGTACCACAGTACTAGCAGGTCAGTCAACACCGTCACGGTGAGGCAGTAAGTCACACTGAACAACGCACAAGATGAGCTCCTCGGGAGTCGGCAGCGTCTCGGCGTCGTCTCCGCCCTCGGGTGCGACTTGAAGCCCACGTTGCCGGCAGCGAGCCGTCCACTGCTCGGAGTAGAAGCGCGCGGGGGACTCTCGAGCCGCTTTACACGCGCGCACGACCCGCCGCAGCTTCTCGGACGGCGCGCGCGAGCTGGTGCTCAAGCTGTCGAGCCAGAAGAGCGCGCCGCCGTACTGGCCGAGCGCTTTAATCCGTTGCCGGCGCTCCAACGCGAGCTGCTCCGGCTCCAGGCCGTCGTCTTCCTCGTCCACGACGTTCAGCCGGTCGGAGAACGTGTCGTCGTCGCCAGCAAAGACCCAGCTGCCGTCCAGCCGCAGCGCCTCGCGCACGCCAAAGGCGGCGGGCGGACTCGCACGTGACAGGTAGGCGACGTCGCCCAGGAGCGAGTCCTCGCGGCTGAAGACGGCGCCAATCAGCTCGTGCAGCGTGCGCTGCAGCGCATCGAAGAGTGCGTCCAGCACTAGGCGACGCACCAGATTGGCCGCCTTGGCGTCCGCTTCAGGCCGCGAGTCGAGCCGTAGCAGCGGGTGTTTAGCGCGGAGTACTTGCGTCAAGAGCCCGGCGAAGCGCAGCACGTCGGCGACCGCCAGTGGCAGAGCGCTAGTGAGGCGAAGAGCCCAGCGGTCCCCGTCGTCAGCGTTCGGGTTGTGGCGTCGAGCGATGGCGCCGTCTACTGGCTGCACGAACGGCTTGTAGCACGTGGTGAAGACGCCGCGGAACTCGCTCAGCAGCTGCCGCAACGAGTGCCGCAGCGAGTGGTGAGCCGCGTCACTCGCCGAGCTGGAGGTGGAGTGGACGGAGAAGGGGTTAGAGGCGCCGCCTCGACCCGCCACAGGCGCCACGAGCACTGCGCGGAGGTGGCGCGTCACCGCCTTCTCCATTGCTAACAGCATTGCCGCATCAGTCGGCTGGCGATCAGCCGCACGCGCCAGCTCGGCGGCCAGCTCAGCGTCCAGACCCCGGGCGGCATCGTTGGCTTCTACGAGGACGAGCGCGTCGCCGGTCGACCCGTCGCCCATGACGGCGGTAAGCAGCGGCGACCAGTCGACGGCCTCGTCCGCTTCCTTGTCGCCCTTGTCCTCGGCCTCGACATGCAGCTCGGCGGCAGTCGCGTCGGCCACGAACGCGAGTTTCTCGAGCATCTGCGCCGTCGTCAGCGCCGGCTCCTGCGTCCACGCGACGCCCCCATCAGCTGCCCCCACTTCTCCTTCTCCTTCTGCTTCTCCTCTTGCTTCTTCTCCCTCCGCTTCGGCTTCAGCCGCGAGTCGCAGCCGCTGTTCAAGCGCCGCAACGAGCGCCGAGAGCCGCGGAACGAGCGCGTTGAGCCGCGTCCGGGTGAGCGCCGACACTGTCGCCTTGCGCTTCATGAAGCGCTCGTCCTCGTCACCTGCCCCGGCGTTGGCTCGTACGGGGGCAGCCGCCGCCGCGGAGAGCAGCGCGGCCGCCCGCCGCTCAGTGACCGTCGTCGGCGGGTACATGAGGCTGAGAGCGAGGCGTGTCTTGGAATGGCGACGGAGGGAGGCATACAGAGCTCGAGTCAACACGAGTGAATGTGGGTTCAAAAGGCTTCTTGGCACCCACCGCTTTTCATGGTCGACAGCGGAGGGGAAGGCGACGATGCAGAGCGAGAGCGAGGCGGTGAAGGCTCGTCGCGACAAGCTTGCTGCCCTCACCTCAGGTTCCGGTGACCCAAAGTCGTTCGTCCGTCTCGGGTTCTTCGCTGGCGCTCCGTCTCGACTCGCGGTTAATCAAACGAACTCCACTCCATTGGGCCGTGCATCGGCGATAAACCGCCATCCGGCACCCTGCTTGCTCTCAGCGAGGACTAGCACCTTCGCCGTCGCCGCGGCGCATCTGCAAGTCCATCTGCATGCGCTGCTACCTCTGCTTCCCACCTCTTGACCACCAGTTCCGCCTGCTTCTTGCGAAAAGCGAACTCTTCGCACCAGCTCCTCCTTGTCTGCTTTTGCTCGTTTGAACTTCAGCTCGAGCTCTCGCCCAGCGAGTCTGACGATTCCGTCGCCGCATCCGACGCGGCAGGAGCAACCCCGGCGACCTCACCACTGCAACCTGCAGTCTCTTCGAGATCACTCGGCAGGGATGGAGAACAGTGGCTTGTGAGTGGCCCCGGTGGCGTTGAGATCCGGCGGCATCGGCGTTTGCTGGTTGGCTCGCTCGATACCTCCTCGCATTGAGCCTGGAGCCGCTCCGTTCTCGCTAGCTTCTCCCCCTTCTTGGCCGCCTTGTCGGTGTCACTGGCGTTCATCCCAGTCGTAATGGCCTGGAGAAGCTGCTTCTACTCAGCGTAGTCCTCAGCGGTGCCCGCCCTCTTTCGGTACTGGCAATCGGACGTCTTGAACTCGTCCGTCAAGAGGACGAAGCGTTCCTTGACGGTGCGAACAGACAGCGTCACCCCAAGACGCTCGTTCACGTTGTCGGTGACCGTCTTGCACCTACCGCCCTTGCTCCCGTACTCGCCAGCGAATGGGCGGTCCTCGGCAGCTGGAACCTCGGCGACCAAGGTGCTGGTGTCCGCCAGCACCGTTGGCTTGAGCGCGGAGGCGTCGGGTCGCGCTCGTTGTCATGATAACCGTCAGCTTCAACATGGCCATGTTGAAGCCGCGACTTCTTCATCAACGCTCAATTAATTGGTCACTCTTCATTTTTCAATGAGGGACTTTGAATCAGCAGGTGCCAAGTGCAGACCGACGAACCGAAGATGGGGGGAGGAGGAAGGCGGCGATGGAGCACCACCGCGCGAGCCGCTGGGCGTTCCTGAAAACGTGGCTCACCCCGCTGGCTAAGCGGCTGTCCATCCGTTCCCCGTACACTACCGCGGTCGATCTGTGCCAGGACCTGATGCTGGTGGTGGAGCTTCCGGGGGACAGAATGACGGCCCAGGCGAAGATGGCGGAGATTCGCGACGCGTTGGTGCTGCTCGCGCTGGTCAAGCGAGTCGACAAGTGGGCGTGGGAGTACTTGCTGCCGGCGTACTGCGGAGTCGAGTGCCGTTTTGTGGACTTTGACAAGCCGGACCGCTTCTCGACGTTCAAGGTCGTTTTCGACGGAGAAGGGTGGGAAGGCCGCGAACTGGAGGAGGCAGTCGAGTTGGTCCTCAGCTCCTTTGACGGCACTTCGTCTCGAAATGGCGCCTTCTTCTTCGCGACTGTGATGGAGATCGCCGAGATCGCCGACGTTGACTTGACTGGCAGCAGCATGGCCATCCCAGTGACACTTGGCTGGTTCACCTCGGAGATGGTGGCCGGTGATGGAATATCTCCGCGACAACTACAGCGGCAAGCGGTTCCAAGTGCCAGAAGTGATGTCGGAGTTGGGTTTGGACTGCGTGTTCGAGCTCGGAGCGTCCGGCCTCGAGTTTGTAGCGGGCAGGATGGATCAAAACACGCTCACGTTGGCGGAAGACATCGTGGCGAAGAACACCGGCATGGGGTTCTCCGACGTCTTGATAGCGCCGGGGTTCGAAGGCGCGCACCGCCCTTCGGCCGATGAGATTCGGCTGTTCGGCGGTGTCGTCGAGTGCGTCCTGTGCGTAGGTCGTTGCTCGACAGCAGAGCGTTCGGGAGCGGTCAAGGGATTGATCGTCGTTCGTTGTGACAACGAGCCTGGCGTGGGGTGCGCGCGGGTTCGCTCGGCGCTCGCCAATACTCAGACAGCGAACTTGGTCGAGTTGATGTACGGCTGGCTCAGCGGTGAACCAGCCACACGGGCGTGGATTTGGAAGTGGGTGGCGTTCGCACTCTTCTCGGACTATGCGACGCGTCGGTCGTCGATCACGGGGGTGAAGCTTGAGATGAAGTCAACGACACAAGCTGACGTCGACGCGATTGCAGAGCTGCTGTCGTCACCAGACCCGATTCGTTTGCTGGTTCGAGGCGATGAAGCTGATGCGGTCGGAGGCGACCGGGTGGATCTAGAGCCTGGCGTAGTGAAGCGAGGTACATGGGTGAAGCTACTTCCGATGGACACACGCGAAGACTTCCCGCCAGAGTCGTCTAGGTGGACTTTGAGCCACGATATTCACGGCGTCATCGCGGTGGACACGGTCACCTCCAGCCCGAAGCTTGTGCGGGTCCTCGTCCCAGGCTACGGTCTGTGCCAAGTGCGCCGTGAGGACGTTGTCCAAGACGCTGACGCTCCATGTTCGAGCGGACCAGTGACCAGCCTCGAGCTCGCCTTCCGATCTGCTGCCGACGGAGAGATGACGCGCTTCCTGGAGCTGGTTGGGGCGCCGCTGACGTGTCTGGTCGTCTGGGGGTGGACTGAAGCAACGATCCCGATAGCCGACATTCTGCGCTGCTGTCCCAACTTGAAGCGCCTCAGCCTTGACGCTGGTACCCTCGACGTCGGCGCCTTCCTGGCGACATACCGCAGCAGCGATCTGCACATCGAGGAGCTCACCTGCCAGATGACTGTCGACTATGTCCCTGCGCTCGCAGCCGAGCTGTCGGATGGCGAAACTCGACTGGCGAAGACCCTGAAGCGCTTGGAGTGCTCGTGGGTGAGTGCGATGCCGCCAGGGCCCGAGACGTTCGACTGCATCGCCGACATGCTGGACCACAACCGCACACTCGAGTACCTGCACGTCGAGTATTCGGACAGAATGGTCGAGGAACCATCCGTCGACGCGCTAGAGCGGTTCGACCACGAGCTGCTGCCGGTCGCGAGCGAGCCGCTCCCTTTGCGGTGCCGTCTCGCGTTCCTGAGCGTCTTTTGGACTCGCCCACATGTCGATCGCGATGACAAGCTTGCGTCGTCGTCGGTGGACCACCTTGCGCTGTCGCTCATCTTCGAGTTTGCCGCCACGAACGTCGTGCGTCGCGTGTATGTGAAGCCATATGATTGAGTCACGGCGACGAGAGGCACGGTGGATTCGGTCGACCACCGCGTCTCTAGTCAAAGCGCCATGCATGCGTGATTATCAGTGAGAGCATCAAGCCGCCAGGTCATTCTAGCTGACGCGATGGGCACGGGGATAACCAGGCGAGTGAACGCCCCGCCTTTACAGGTCTGTTTCTCCACAACCGCCCGCCTTAGGCCTCCACACAGTCTTCGATCCGCTCCCTCGTCGCCATGCAGCTCACGTCCTCTCTCGTCTCGGCGCTCCTACTTGTGGTCAGCGCGCTCCAAGCGTCCGCTTCGCCCTCAATCGGCTGCAGCAGGCCTGCCAACGTCTCCAGCGGTACATACACCGCCACCATCGACGGCGTGGAGCGCGAGTACATTGTGCGCGTGCCCGAGGGCTACAACTCGAGCGTTGCGTACCCGCTCGTCATCGCCTACCACTGGTTCGGCGGCACCGCGTTCAACGTGACTCAGGACTCGAGCAGGTACGGCAACGGGAGCTACTACGGCCTGGTGGACCGCGCGAACGAGTCGGCGATCTTCGTGGCGCCGCAGGGGATCGACAACGGCTGGATGAACGCCAACGACAGCGACATGGCGTTCACGGACGTCGTCGTGAAGACCGTCGACGCCGAGCTATGCGTCGACTCGGACCAGCGCTTCATCGTGGGCTTCAGCTTCGGCGGGTCCATGGTCAACGCGCTCGCCAACTCTGGCCGCGGCGACACCTTCCGGGCCGCCGCTGTGCTCTCCGGCACCATCTTCACGCCGTGGACGGGCGAGGCGGCACCCATCGGGTTCTTCGTCTCGCACGGAGTGAGCGACCCAGGAGTGAACAACCCGATTTCCATGGGCCGCGCCATGAGGGACGTGTTCATAGAAGTCAACGGGTGTACGAACCAGACGGCGCTGGAGCCGGTGGCTGGCTCCGAGACGCACGTCAAGACCGAGTACCAGAACTGCTCCAAGCCCGTGACGTTCGTCGCGTTTGATGGCGTGCACCAGTACAGTCCGCTGGACGCCGGCGCCTCGACGTCGTGGGTTCCGGATGAGGTCTGGAGCTTCTTCTTCCCGACCGAGAGCAGTTGAGTGCGTGTTGGGAATGTAAGAGAGCGAATGACTGCATGATCAGCTCGTTGTTGTTGTCTTTTGGTGCCTATGCAAACGCTAACACTATGCATTGGACGCATCTACGAAGAGAGGCTAGAGGAGCGACTCGCTGAGCCCTTGCGGCACTCCGAGCGTAGCGATCCCGGCCGCCTAGAAGGCGAGGTGCAGGATGCCGTGGCGCAGGATGGTGACGTCGCCGACCTTGTGCTCGAGCATGGGCCAATCAGGCGTGAGGCTCAGCGTCTGGATCTGCACCTTGCCGTCCACCTCGCGGAACAAAACCGTGTCCTCCGACTTGGTGCCGGCCACCGACGGGTTCCACGCGTACGCCTGGTTCTTGCCCGTCACGCGGTTGTCGAGCGTCGGCACGCCGACCCACTCGCGGCTGTTGTAGCCGGCGCAGCCGCCCTGGTGGTGCAGCTTCCACTCGCCGTCAAAGCCGCGCTCGGCGTACGCGTCCTGGATGGCCTTGAACACCTCGTTGGCCTTGGTGCCGGCCACGGCCGTCTTGGCGAGCGCCACGGCCTCCACGTACGTCGCGGCTTCATGGCGACGCAGCAGGTCGGCGGGGACGGACGCGCCGGGCGTCGTCGTCAGGTACACGAGACGCGTGGTGGACAGGATGAAGCCGTGGCGCAGCGCGCAGATGACGAGCATGGCCTTGTTCTTGACGCGCTTGTTGGTCGGCAGCGGGTGGCGGCTTGTGTCGATGCGCTCGTCGGCCGCCACGAGGATGAGCATGGGCGTGATGGCCTTCTCGTACAGCGCGGCCGAGAGCTGCGCCGCGATCTCCCACTCGCTCATGGCCGGCCGAACCTTGCGCGCCACGTCGCCGATGGCCACACCGCAGTCGGCGCCCAGCTTCGCGTACAAGTCCATCTCGTAGTCGGTGAAGGTGGCGCGCAGCTCGCTCAGTGCCAGGTCCAGCGCCTTGTCACTGCCGTCCTCGGCCACCTTGTCGCTCTGCGCCAGCGCCTTGGCCTTGGCCAGGTGCGCGCGTTCGTCGTACCACGGGTCCTCGACGACCTCGACCTCGTCCTCGAGGCCCGTGAGCTCCTCGTGCAGCAGCCGGTGGCCCTCGATGTGGTTGGTCAGGATGGCCACGCGCTTCTGGTCGACGTACATGGCGCCGACGCCGCCCTCGGTGCCCAGGTAAATGTAGTTGCGTCCGCCGTTCGTGAGCCACTGGAAGTTCATCTGGTAGCCCAGCACGAGCGCGTCCAGGTCGCGAGAGGTCAGCAGCGCGCGCAGCTTGGCCACCTTGGCGCGGAAGTCCGCCTTGCGCTTGGCGTAGTCGTGCTCGAACGCCGCGCAGTACTTGTCCGAGTTCATGGCTTGGGCTGTGGGGAGCTTGAGGCTGGAGGCTGGAGGCTGGGCTTGTGGCTTGGCCGGAGGATTGGGGAATGACACCGAGCAGCAGCGCCGAAGCGGAGCCGAAGCGGAGGTGTGGCATGGGGTCGCGGGTCAATGTCGACGGAGGATATTCGCGTCTTCAGGTTTCAGTTTCCAGGTTCCAGGAGTGGGAGGAAGATCCCACTGTAGCATCATCTTCAACTATGACACGGTGATGACCTGGTGGTGACCTCTGAAAACGAATCAAGTTGCAGTTTGAGTGACACATGCATTTTGTGCTAATGCACCCCTCTAAAACCGCATGCTTGGCAATGAAAGTCCAGTCCAGAATGATCAAAGCGTTGAGCCTCTATTTCTGGACTGGAGAAACGAGAAATTGCTGTCGAATGACAGTGTGTTGAAGTGGTGCTTGGAGCGAGCGTAGACAAGGCCGCCATAGTGAAACCAAGTGCAATCGCCAGTGGATTGAAGCCACACCGCTGCATGTCCACGCGCAAACTTCAGAATGCCATGCGTGCCAAAACTGAAGCAGCGTTGACGCGACTTCTGTGCCCCCATGCCTTTCAAAGACGACCCGCTGCTCTTCTTCAACTGGTGCATCCCTGAGACGCCAAGCAGCACAGACACACGAGTCTGCCTATTGACTGGCAACGTCGGCGTGTCGGGTCATGATGACACTGATTGGCCTTGGTTGCTGGCGCATGGGGTGAGTGAGGCGGGTGAGGAATCAGCTGCTTACGTCGAGCGGCTCCCAGTCGAAGGCATTCATTGCTAGCGTCCGCGACGCGATGACTTGGCACCCAACCTGGTCCTTTGCATTCAATAAGAACAAGTCATGAATGGACCAACTTCGCACCGCGCTTTCGCAATGCATGAGTGGCACTTCGTCAGCATGCTGCGTGCGCATACTTCGCCTTCTTTCGCGTGGCTGCGGGTCGCCGCCTCCTTCAATGAGACCTTGACGTGTACCCCACCCGCTTGTTGCGCGATCCATGGTCTTGAGCTCGGCGTCAGTCATGCTCAGCGCGTGCGTCGCGACCTATTCGCAAACACCACCCTGGTTGTGCAGTGTCCACGAAAAAATGAGACGGCACAGCTCCGGTTGAGATTGCTGCACCTGCGCGTCCAGCAGCACGAGCTCCTTGACGCACCACAGCTCGGATGGCGTTGCTCTGCCTGCTCGAGCGCGACTCTTGGAGACGGCCAAGAGGCCTTTGTTACACTTGACGTCCTCGAGTACACGGGCCAGATGAACGCGCGTTAGATCCATGCACTCTGACAGCTCGTGCACGAGCTCCCTCCAGCTCCTCCGAGCAGTCGTGCGTACCCCTGCCCAAGTGGGAGAACTTCTTGATGACCACGAGCTGTCGTGCAGGTCGCGGCACAGTGTGTGTGCCGTCACGTGGACCGTCGCCGATGCCGTCGGCGTAGGTGTCGAGCGCGTGGCCCCCTGGACCGCCAGGTCGTGGGCCGCCAGATTGAGGACGGAGACCAGGCTTCACAGCCGCCGACACGCCGTCCGTCGCCCGACGACCGCGTCTTCAGGTCTGTACATGTCGGGGAACAGCTCCGTCGGCTGCGCAGCTCGCATGACTTTCAATCCGGCGCGAGGTCTCCTCGAGCATCGGGATTTCTTCTCCAGCGCCAGGATCATCTATCTATCCAGCTCGTGCCCTCACAGCACGACGGACACAAGCCGCAGATCTAGACAGAAGTATAGCAGCCGATGGGAAGTGCCGACCATGTCGTTTGTGATGGTGAATGATGAATCACTCACACCCTTGACCAGCTTGAAGCTGTCGGGTCGTACTTAGTCGGGGCTCACTTCTAGTACTTAACCGAGCATGTATTGCTCTTCATTTTCCACTTGTTTAAAGTATGCCAGCTTACCCAGCACCAGTCCGAACTGCCAGCCGTACGTGGTCAATTGGGCGGCACAGGTGCTCTAGCCGCCTCTCGAGCTCTTCCTACGCGTCCGCAGGCGTCCGTAGGCCCCCGCAGACGCGCTAGACGCACCCCCGAGCGTCTGCATCCCCTCACAGAGCCTCCATTGACCGCAAGAACCCCGTCAAGCGCCTCCACAATCCGCACGAGAAGCGATGGCGGCGACGCTCGTGTTCCGCAACGGCGCGCGGCTGCTGCTGGGCTCTGCGGCGGCCGCGACGGGCGGCGTGACGTACGCTGCGTACTCGGACGAGGGCTTCCACCGGTCGCTCTACTTCTGGCGCAAGGCGTTCCCCATCTACCTGCACTACCGCGCGGCGCAAGTGCTCATGGAGCGGCGCGGACTGACACCCGACGAGCAGGACGCCGAGTACACTCGATTGCACGAAAAGTACGCGCCCGAGGTGTTCGGCATCGTGCTCGAGCTCAAGGGCTTCTACGTCAAGCTGGCGCAGCTCGGGTCCACGCGGCCGGACGTGCTGGCCGAGCCGTACTTAACGCGCGCAGCGCAGCTGCAGGACGACGCGCCGTCCAAGCCGCTGGCCGAGATCTGCGGCATCATCGAGCGGTCGTACGGCCGGCCAGTGGCCGAGGTCTTCACGCACATTGACGCCAAGCCGCTGGGCGTGGCGTCCATCGGGCAGGCGCACCGCGCGGTGCTCAAGGAGTCCGGGCAGGAAGTGGCCGTCAAGGTGCAGCACCCGGACGCCGAGACGTTCTTCCGCTGGGACATCAAGACGATCCAGGACTTCTGCCGCTTCTTCCAGCCGGAGCACCTGCCGTACCTCGTCGAGGTCGAGAAGCAGTTCATGACCGAGTTCAACTACCTGGAGGAGGGCCGCAACCTGGCGCTCATCCGGAACAACCTCGCCAAGAGCCCGTACGCGGACAAGGTGGCGATCCCGGCGCCGAGACTTGACATGTGCACCAAGGAGGTGCTCGTGATGGAGTTCCTGCGCGGCCGCAAGCTGCTGGACGGCATCCAGGACCACTTTGAGGCCATCGCGGCCGACAGAGGCGTCACGGTCGAGCAGCTCAAGCAGGAGCAGAAGCGCGAGGACGAGGAGCGCGAGCGTCTTGGACTCGACATCGAGTCCGGACCGGACGCGTCCAAGCTGCGACTGTATGCCGCCACGCTGGCCGCCAAGCGTGGCGCGAGACGAGTCGGTCGCTGGGCGTACGACTACTCTGTCGGGTGGGTATGGCCGGCTCAATGGCCCAAGGAGGAGCGGCATCAACTACTCAACATCCCGGCCATCCTGCAGCTCATCATGGACGTGCACGGCCACGAGATCTTCGTGGACGGGTCGTTCAACGGCGACCCGCACCCGGGCAACATCCTGCTGCTGGACGACGGCCGACTGGGGCTGATCGACTACGGACAGGTCAAGCACATCACGCGCGAGCACCGCATGAACCTGGCCCGGCTGATCGTGGCGCTGGCCGAGGGCACGCGCGCCGACATCATCCGCGTGCTGACCGAGGACATGGGCGTGCGCACCGAGAAGATGGACGCGTACTACCTGGAGAAGCAGGCGCGGCTCATGATCGACAACGACGACCGGAGCGTGACCGAGGGCATGAACGCGCAGCTCTTCGTCGAGAAGCTGCAGACGTGAGTGGCTCTTGTGGTGTTGTGGATTGTGAGTATGTGGATGTGGGCTGGACTGATGTGGTTGTTGGGGTGTTGGCTGGCTGGCTGGAGCAGGATCGACCGCATCACGCACATGCCGGACGACTACGTGATGGCGTTCCGCACGTCGCTCATGCTGCGCGGGTTCAGCTACCTGCTGCACTACAAGTTCTCGCACGCGCAGAGCTGGAAAGCCATCGCCAAGCAGGTGCTGGCCGACGACAAGTAGACGGAGAGAGGGAGGGCCACGCGACTGACTGATAGACTGGCGGAAGGACGGAGACAGCGTCGCATTTTTGACCTTGTCCATAGAGAATAAATGCACCAATGCCTCATACTTGACGTCCAAGGGATGGCGATGCGGCACAGCGTGGAGGTAACGAGCATGGACTTGTTAGTGACGCTCAGGCCTGGATGTCAGGTCAGATCGGGCGTGGACTCGTCGAATGAACGTGGTGCTCAAGTCCGGTGATAACGAGGCTGGCGGATGTATCTCTGCAGCCGCCCACCTTGCGTCTGGCGGCGTCAAGCCCGCGGAAGGTGGAAAGAGATGGAAGGACCTAGCCTGCGGAGCGCGTGGTCGGTGTTTGCCATTGAAGTGATCGGACGCACGCAGGGCTCAAGCGATTGGATGAATAGGTCCTCAGCTTGTGGCATGGCCTCTCTCGAACGCTCTGCTCGTATCTGGGGGCTTGGTGCTGCCAGACTCGGGTCGGGTGGCTGTTGACGCTACTTGCCCCGACGTTGGTGGCGTCAGAACTTCGATGGTGTCGTCGAAGCTGCCCGGGGACAGCAGCGAGGCTCTCACTGACCTAAACCGGCGTCCAAACTGGCGGGCTGACGCTAGCGGCACTGGCGGCTTGCACGAAGGCATGTGGACGTCCCCAGAGCTTGAGCGAGAGTCCTGTCGACTGGAAGTTGTGGCGGCAGCGAAGGTGCTCGCTCAGTCGACAACTCGCCCGGCCGGTGGCGAGCCTCGCCTCGCTGCCGGTCAGGCATGCAGTAGGGCCATGCCAGCAGACTCGGGTGGGTTGGCGCTAGGGCATCGCTCTCTTCATCCACGTGCTAGTCTAACCAACGCTGAACTATGTCGTGGCAGCGTCCCAAGATCGCCGCTCCGTGCCAAGCGCTGCCGACTCGAGGCGGTCTTCAGCGCGGACGGACGACGACTGACATCGAAGTGGTCGAAGGTCACTGGACCGGCAAGGATTCACTGCCGGATCGGCTTAGTGCGCCGCGCATTGCGGGTCACCTCGGCAATCGCGTAGTTTTCGGCTCCCTGGATCGCCCAGCGCTCGGCGTGGCTGCGGGCCTTCCCCGGCGCGGGCTCGGTGACCGTGGCGTCCCTCGACGGCTTTCGCGCCAGAGCAGACGAGTTGGCGAGCGGGAAGTAGTCCTCGCCAGGACGGTGCGCGTTGGGGCCGTACTGTCGTCACTTGTCCTGCTCTTGGAGGCGAGTCTCGTTTTGTAGACGGCGCTCGAGGCGCTCGGCGCGCTACTTGGCGCTGTCTGGGTGCGGGTGGGTGGATGGGGGGGGGGTTGTTGGTAGCTTTATGATGGGCGAGCACTATGTGGTCGCGAGGCGTACGTTGGCGACGCTCTGGGCTGACGTGGATGCCAAGGAGAAGGAGCTGCGGAGCCGAGGCGGCGACTAGTACACCGCAATGCCGCCTCCTTCGCATCCACGTCAGCCCAGAGTATTGACAACGAGTCAACACGATTGAGTACAAGTTGCTGTCGCTTGTTGTCATATCGATCTCTTTGACATTGATAGAGCAGCAGTCGTCTCCAGCTACTGGCGGTGCTCACGGCCGCCGACTTGCTGCCAGCGACTTGGCGTTGGTCTGGCGGTCCGTTACGCTCGACCGCACGAGCACAGTCGTCGATAGCTGCGCGCTTGGTCCGTCAGCAGGCGCCGGCGAGTCGCTGGGCTGAGCATCGCTGCTGCTGGGACTAGGACTGGGACTGAACTCGATCCAGAGATCGCGCCGGACGAAGCGCTGGGGCTCGTGGTGGCGCTGACGATCGCACTCTTGGACGCGCTCTTGACGGCGCTCGTACTCGCGCGCTTGGGCAGTTTGACGGCATGGCCAACGGCCACTGTGCGCGGCTCTCACGGGCCACGGGCAGTGCGTTAGCCGGCCCGGGTCGCCCTTGTTCTTATTTCTCGCGAGATAGTGGGCTTGGACGGGCGACCTACGACGCCGTCGGATTGGCATTGGGGGGCAGTTTGCGGCGTCGTGGAGCCTGCGGGGACGGACAGACGGCCGGCACGACCGCAGTCGTCGGCGACTGGACCATTGGAGCGTCCACAGGCGCCGGCGGGCCGTTGGGCTGAGCGTTGCTGCTGTTGCTGGGACTGGGGATTGGACTGGAACTGGGGGGCCGAGTTGGAGGAAGCGGTGAGGCTCGTTCCGGCGCTGGAGATGGCGCTCCTGTTAGCGCTCGCAGTCGAACGCTCCTTGGGCGAGCGGCGGTCTTGACTTCGTCACCATGCGCCGTCGGCTTCTTCGCGACGCGGGTCGACGACTCCCAGCGCGTCTTGGCGTTCAAAGCGCTGCGAGCTTCCAGCCTGTCGCGTCGCTCGCGGGCTTTGGCGTCTTGCGCCAGCCGGTGCGGGCTACTCATGGACGCCATCACGCACGACGCGACCTCGGGCTTGTTCTTGGTCTTGTGTTGTTTTGGAGTCGCACGGTCGGTCGGCGACACCGTTGGGTCGGCGCTGGCGTTGGGGGTCGACGGGCGCTGGGGCTGCATGTCATTCGCTACCGCGAGCAGCAAGCAGTTCGCACTTGTGGTCCTGGACATGGAGTGTCCGTGGCGGAGGCATAAAGCGATGGACGAACACGAAGGCTTTGCTTTGCCTGCGATGCTGCGTGCATTTGAGGAGATGTTAATCCCGTCTGCGGCCCGCTCCTGTGTTGCTGGAGACCATGCAAGGGCTCAATGCGTAGCTCCCGCTACAGTAGCGACCTTGCGGGCACCACCAAGCTGGTTGAGGCGCTGGGTGACGCCCTCGCAAAGTCCGAGGCGCTACAACAGCAGCATGCCGCCTCACTCAACGCACCCTCCCCTCCACTGTCTTTGCACAGGTATTCATTTACAGTCACGAGCACATGGCCGACCGGGATCCCGTTGCTCCACAAGCGCGGCGGGCGGGCGTCCGTTTTCGACTAGGAGCAGCGAGGCCGCGACGAGGGACTCGCCGGCGGCCACCCACGGCGCAAGCCCTGGACGGACCGCTCCGACCCCTCGGCTCTGGCAGGCTGCTCCACCCTTCACCCAGTCTGCCCGTCTTAATGCGGGACCGGGGCGGAGGCAGCAGCGCTCGCAGCGCGAGGCGAAGGCGGGGCGGGTGATCGAGGCACCGCTAGAAAGCGGGGACGAAGGGGAAAGCGGCCAAACTTGTTGGAGGCACACGGACAAGTGGAAGCGAAAAAGCGAGAGGCGGGGTCGGCGCTGCAGCCGGAGGCCGAGCGCGCGAGCTCCCATAAGTTACGCGCCGTCCTCCCTGCAGCAAGCGATCGTCAGTACGGTCCAAGTCGTCCAGAGGGATGCTAGTCAGCGTGGTATGTACCAGTCGGGCGTCATGCCGTAGTCGTCCTCCATCGTGTCCTCTGCGTCGTCGTCCGCCGCGGGCTCGTCCATGGTCTCGTCGTCGTCCATGTCGCTCTCATACGCCAGTCTGTCGGTGGGGCAGGCAATGGCCACAGTCAGTCAGTCTCTAGTATCAAACGACGTCTCGCCCCTAGCCAACCACTCGACGACGCACCCCTTGGACATGCAGGTAAAGTAGAGGATCTTCTTTTGCGCCTTGTTGACGAAGAAGTAGTTGAAGGACCATAGGTTGCCGTCCGAGAAGGGGTCCGAGTCCATGTCGGGCAGGTAGCTGTAGACGTCGCACTCGTCCAGCTTGATGGCCTCGGCGATGGCCTCCCACATGCGCGCGACGAAGTTGGGCCCCTCGGCCTCGACGAGCTCGGCCAGGTCGTGGTTGATGCGGTGCAGCGCGCCGCGGAAGCCGCTCTCCTTGCGGAACTGCTCGGGCCGCACGGCGCTGAAGTCGTAGTCCGGGAAGCTGGCGTTCATCGTCGAGATGAGGTTGATGAGCAGCTTGCGCGTGGCCGCGGCGCCGATGGGCCCGAGCGGCGACGGCGCGCGCAGGTCGTGCGTCGCCTCGATCTCCTGCTGGTAGTACAGCTCCAGCGCCTTGGCCAGCCGCTTGTCGCTGCCCGCCTTCTTGCACGAGTACGTCTCCAGCTTGCCGCGCAGCACGCGGTCGCCCACCTCGTACGCGCTCAGCACCGAGTTGAGCCACGTCAGCTGCGGCTCCTCCAGGTACTTCATGGCCTGATGTCTTGTCTTGCCTTGGCTGCTTGCTTGCTTCTTCTTCTTGCTCGGGTGTTTGTTTGTTGCTGTTGCGAGTATGGGGAGAAACCACCTGCGGGTGGTATAATGGGTGTGAGTCAAACACGCAGAAGCGCCGCGCGTCTCTGCTGATGATCGCCTTCATTTGGCATCAAGCGCATTCATAACTTTCATTCATTCATTCGATCATGAAGGGTAATGTTGGTACAAACCTTGACCGCTAATATATACATTTAACAGATCAGATATTATATTATAAACAGTTTACATTTCAGATCAACCTTAATTTAGAGAGGTAACCTCGCATCTGATACCGGTGCACTTCGTTTGGAAATTATCAGAGATGAGTAAATAAGAATATCGAATTACCAAATTTATCCGATTTACGAGACCACGCAAAACACCATAGCTCACACGAATCGAAAACGTACCTGACGCCACCACGCCTCGAAGCCGCACGCGCACGGAGCCTCCACTTCCGCCCACTTCGCCGGCGCTCCAGGACGCGCAGAGCATCCGCACGCGCGCGCATCGTGTATCGCGTCGTCTCCTGCGTCGATCGCGACCCATTTTAGGCCCATCTGTCGGCTGTAGCGCACGCAATTGCCATGCGTCGGGCGTCACTGCGGCGGCCCGAGAGCCTGACGGACAAGTACCGCATCCTGGGCAAGATCGGCGAGGGCACGTACGGCATGGTGTTCAAGGCCGAGGCGTACTCTTCGGCGCTGCTTCCTCGCCCGTCCAGCGCCAGTGGCGGTGCCGGTCCTGGAGCACCCGGAGCCGGAGCAACGGGGACAGGCACCGGAGCCGAGGACGAAGAGCCCATGACGTTCGCCATCAAGCTGGTCAAGTCGCACAAGGAGGGCAAGAACGACGTGGTGCTGTCCAGCGCCACGATCCGCGAGATCAAGCTGCTGCGCGAGCTGCACCACGACAACGTGGTGCACTTGCACGACGTGCACGTGGACCCTCGCGAGAAGACGCTGGCGCTCGTGTTCGAGTACGGCGACCACGACCTGCACGACATCATCGTGCAGAGCAAGCAGAAGCCGCTGGGCGAGTACACGCGCAAGTCGCTCATGTTCCAGATCCTCAAGGGCGTCGACCACATGCACGACGCGTGGGTCATGCACCGCGACATGAAGCCGCAGAACATCCTGGTCGTCGGCCACGGCCGCAAGCGCGGACAGGTCAAGCTGGCCGACTTTGGGCTCGCGCGCATCTACCGCGAACCCATCAAAGCGCTCACGGACGTCGAACGCGTGGTCGTCACGCTCTGGTACCGCGCGCCGGAGCTGCTGCTCGGCGCCAAGCACTACACCAAGGCCGTGGACCTGTGGGCCACCGGCTGCATCTTCGCCGAGCTCATCAACACGCGCGAGCTCTTCTGCGGCAAGGAGGTCGAGGGCTCCAACGCGCCGTTCCAGAAGGACCAGCTCGACAAGATCTTCAAGGTGCTCGGGCTGCCCACGCCGCAGAACTGGGAGGGGCTCGAGCATCTGCCAGAGTACCCGCAGGTGCTGCAGATGGCTCGCGAGCGCAAGTACCCGAGCACGTCCGAGCTCAAGAACGCCGTCAAGTTCGGGCCTGGGCGTGCTGGCGCCGCGCTCAACGACCTGATCGCCCGTCTGTTAGAGTATGGTGCGTGGGGGTGTTGGCGTCACTTGCTGGTGGGTAGTTTGCGGTGTCTGACGCCTGTTGTCGAGTTGTGTACAGACCCGGAGAAGCGCATCACGGCCAAGGAAGCGCTCGAGCACGAGTACTTCAAGGACATTGTGCGTTAGCAGCAGGCTCTTGGGTCTCTCCATGCCGGTCGACTCACACTTGCTGCTCTCCCCTTGCCAGGAGCCGGAGCCGAGGGACTGGGCGTTCGACGAGCCAGGGAAGGAGCCCGTGTCGTTCCGCACGCAGACGGTCGAGGCCGTGGCGGACGAGCAGCTGCCGTGGAAGACACGCAAGGACGCGGCTGACGGCGCCAAGGCTGATGGCGCCAGTCCAGCCCACCGCGACTCGTCCAAGGCGCCGAGCCACACGTCGGGCGGCGGCCAGCACGGCGACGCCAGCTACCGCGCGGCCCGCGACGCGCGCAGCCGCAGCCACCACAGCTCGTCCCGCGACCCTCCGCCGCGCCGCAGCGAGCGCCAGCAGCAGCAGCAACAGCACGGCGGCAGCAGCGTCATGGGAGCGCCGCCGAGCGCACCGAGCGCCGGCGGGGCCGCGTGGAGAGACCGGAGCGCCGCGCGCGGGGGAGGACCAGTGCTGTCGTCCGCGCCATCGGCAGCGGCCAAGCGACCGAGCGGGTCGAGTGGCGGGGGCGATCGTCCACCAAGTGCAGGCGCGTCGGGGGCGGCGAGCAGCGGTCGGCCGCGCAGTCCCAAGCAGCAGCGCCGTCGGTGATCCGCACCGCGTGGATGATACGATGTGAGCACGATACAAATGGCTAGCTGGCGATGCGCAGGCATTGACTGGTGTTTGACAAGGGTGATTAGCCTGTCAGTCGGCGTCTAGGGCGAGGTGGGCGGCGTCTTAGGACGGGGTGGTGGTGGCCTCGAGCAGCTGCTCCATCTCGATAAGACTGCTGACGAGGAGCTCCTTGAGCTGCGGCAGGTCGGACCGGTAGCTGGCGAGCTGGAAGGCCGATCCCTCCTTCTCGATGCCGTAGCCGATGCCGTAGCAGTCGTCGTTGACGGGCCCGAAGCTGCCGCCCTCGAGCGCCGGGCTCGACAGCGTGCTCGTGGACAGGATGATGCGGCCCATGACGTCGTGCGCCGGCAGCGTAAAGAGCTTGGGCACGGCGCTGCCCTCGAGCTCGGCCATCTTGCGCAGCCCGAAGAGGTGGCGGTCGAAGCCCTGGCCCATGACGCCGTTCTTGGTCAGTTCGCTGTGCTTCTTGACCGCGTTGCGCAGCGCCTGTGCCTTGTCCCCGTTGCTCGCCGAGCCGCTCGTCATGGCCGTGACGAAGGCGACGGCCTCGTTCGTGCAGCTGCGCACCGTCTCGGTGCGGCCGTGCTTGAAGGCGGCCGTGCTCGCGCTCTCGTAGGTGGCCACGAACTTGCCGTGCAGCCGGAAGTGCGCCAGCTGGATGGCCATCTGCATGACTCCGTCCGTGCCGATGCTGTACTTGGACGCGATGGCGCGCGTCACGGGCGTCTGCGCGCACTCGACCAGCAGCCGGTCGTTCCAGGCGTCGAAGGCCACCTTGGCGTCCTGCAGCACCTTGGTCGCGCGCGCGTCCACGTCCCACTGGAGCTCGCTCGGCGCCTGGATCGCGTCAGCACCAGGCGACGTCAGCACGGGCGACTTGATGGCGTCCGCGTACATTTCGTTCAGGTAGCGCAGCACGGCGACGCCGTCGCCCCACGAGTGCTCGAAGTTGACGGCCGCCGTGCCGTTGGCGGCCACGAGCAGCTGCACGCTCTTGTCGAACCAGTGGTTGGACCCGTCGCCGACCAGGAACGTGCGGCTGAGCTCCTCGGGGGTCGAGGGGGACGTATGCTCGAGCGAGACGACGAACAGCGCGCTGTCGATGGCCTCGAGCGACGCCTGGTTGACGCCCGAGCTCAGTTGCGCGCGCTCGTTGGCCCAGACGTCGCGGTCGAGCGTCGTGAGCAGCCCAACGCCCGGCTTCTCGGCGGTGCCGACCACCAAAGGCTTGGCCAGGATGGCCTCGATGTTGGCCAGGATGAGCTCGTCGGCCACGGCCGAGCCGTCATCCTGCAGCACGTCGAAGCGGTAGAACTTGGTCCCGCGCTGCACCACGACGTGCTTGGAGCCGGCGAACTTGCGCAGCTCGTCGCGGCCGGTCGCCGGGATGCGCGTCGAGCTGAAGAGGTTCTCGTATTGGCTCATGTCGAGCGGGTAGGCGCCGAAGGCGGCCGCGCCGTAGAACGAGACGGCCTCGGGCAGCAGCCGGCAGAAGCGCTCGAAGGTACGCGTCTTGGACTGCTGCGGCTTGGTGTGGAACACGTCGGGCTCGAGCTTGCCGTCGCGCAGCGTGCGGTGCACGCGCACAGTGGACGCGATGAGCGAGGCCGCGCGCTGGCTCTGCGAGTTCTTGGCGGCCACCGGGTCCTCCTTGAGCTTGATCTGCGGGTTGTAGTTGATCACGAGCGGCTGCCGGTCCGACAGGTACATGTCGAGCCACCACGCGTTGATGTACGACGTGTGCTTGTTGGCCGCGTCGCGAGCCACCAGCGCCGCGTGCAGCCTCGCCCCCTCGCCCTGCTGGAACTCGGCGGCCGCCGCGCGCGTCTCGGCCAGCTGCGCGGGCGTCACCACCGGCTCGACCGCCGCCAGGTACCGCGCCATCGTGTCCTCGAGCTTGGGGATCGGCAGCCGCGTCAGCGACTTTTGGAAGTGGAACGTCGGGATCACCGTCTCCTGCACGTAGCGCGTCGACGACGACAGCGCCCGGCGCGCCGCCAAGCGGGCCGTCACCGGGGGGACGTGGCGATGCAGCATACTGGGGACGGACGCCGCGGGGAGGCTTCGAGGTGCTAGGGATCGAGGCGCTTGGCGAGTCGCTGGCTCGCTCGCAAGCTGCCAAGTGGCGGCGATCTTGCTTCCGATGTGCGTGGCTGGCCTCCCGTCGAGTGCGTCAGCCGAGTCTGACGTGGTGGTGAGTGGCTCCGAATAGAAGACTTGTTTTAAACAGTCAACTTCAACTTGTTTAAATCACCAAGGATGACGTCGACAAACCAAACGTCGATTTGATTGGCTGAAATGGCTGACGTCGAGCGGTCAAATCACTTCAACGAGAAGCCCAAGGGCAGGCAGGGAAGCACTTGCGTCCCATGCCTGCTACACGCTCACTGAGCCGAGCTGAGGCACCGAGTTTGCCAGGCTGACAGTATCCTAGTGCATAGGGAGTGACAGAAACGTTTCGCTCCAAGGGATGACAGTCGTGTTGTGCTAGGAATCCAAACGCGACTTCAATCATCGCGCTTTCACTACCATGCAAGCGACTGGCTGATCACCGTGCTCACGGTCGGCCGAGATGCGTGTGGTGGGCGTGCATCACGACGCCATCACCAGCCAGGCGGCGCAGCATACTCTGTTTGCGCTCTTGTTGCTCCTCGGTCTCGGCTTGGTCGGCGCGTGCCAGTCGCTGCTCCTTCTCGACGAAAGCCGGA